>ML777282.1:236037-299641 GCA_009831015.1 Picea engelmannii | reverse complement strand
TGGGGTTTGACTAGCACCAGGTTGCCAGGAAAAGTTTGGCTGCTGGCCTAGATTCTGGTAGAAACCATGGCCCTGACCAGCGTAAGGGTTTTTCATCTGAGGAGACATCGTTGGCTGATTCCCCATAAAGGACATAGGATGTTGGGCATTCATTGTGTTTGACGGACTTTGGGAAGGATTACTCCATGCCGGTCTTGATGGAAGAGGCATAGAAGTCTGTCCAGGGTTACATTGACTGTGGAAGGAATTACCCCAGAACGACATTCCAGAGGAAGGAGCGGATCCTTGTCCTGAGTTCCAAGGTCTTGGTATATGTGCCCCCGGCGCAGGAATAGTACCCTGTGCCGGAGTAGACTGTCCAAAAATGGGTGTGCCCCCATATGGGAAAGCAGTAGATGCAAAATTTTTATTACCAAACGTCCCATTCCAGACAAATGGTGACAAACCTACCGACTGATTTTGCGCAGGTGTTCCTTGACTCCCGGCTCCAAAGAAACTTATGTGTGCAGGCTGCCCGACGGACTGCTGATGCGGACCACCAAGCGAAGGGGATGAAGGAGAGATATGACCTCCAGTGTAAGGAAAAGCGTTGAAAGGGACAGGAATGCCCCCAAGTTGACCTTGCAGAGGAGCATTAGAGCTCCCTGCCCCCAGACCCAAAGTCTGTAAAGTGGAAGAAGTGAGTGTAGGACTTGTACCTGAACTAGGCATACCGTATGAAAACAGAGGGCCTGTCGCACTAGGTGTGAAAGGAGGTGTGGTCGCCACGATAAATGGGGTCGGTCCACTGTGCGACGTAGTTGCGACCGAGACCATGGTGGCCCGGACCATTGACAAAGGCAAGTTAGGAGAAGCTTCTCCTGTGGTAGCAACAATGATGGGAATGGAAGAGTTCCCAGAGGAAGTAACAACGTTTGTTGTCATAGCTGTGTGAGGCACTGATAGGAGTTCGATAAATTGGATTGGTACAATAATCGGTGTCCAGATATCGGTGTTTGGGGTTGCAACCGATCCAAGATTGGTGATTGATTCCTCCGGGGTTTAGTCGGGCTCAATGGTTAGAAACCCGGTTGCTTCGAAAGACCCTTGTTGGTCTAGCTTCCGCCTCAATGGTGGCGGGGGTGGCTCCAGTATAACCGACGACAGGCCCAAAAGCCTTCGTGACCGACGGAGCTCTGAATCCTCCACTGTGTGAGAAGATTCACGACACGCTAAGGTATTCTACATGAACAAATAGTAACACACACTAAAAGAAGCCCCTATGAGATAAGACAAGCAAACACTAATTATTTGGAAGAACAGTTACAACAACCAACACTAGAGCAACTTACCGGTGCAAGTGCAACTCGAATACGGAAGCACCCTTCGGGTATACTCTGCAAAGCGTGGCCCGATTTCTGTCCTAGGTACCGCGGTATACCCCCGCAGTCACCTGTGTATGTCCCTAGATAAGATTGGAAACTAGTTTGCCAGCACGTGAACAGTCACCAGGCGGGTACAGTCGATAGTCGGGTAGACCACAATGAGAAGGGTATCAAGCCCGAAACCTGTCAAGGGTATCGAGAGCAAATGGTCCGGAAGACAACTGAGGACCTCGAACGGATTCGAGACCCACGAAGCTCCGTGGCAAATGCAAACGACAGAATCCCTCAACAAATCCTCGATATGTGTTCTCCACTACGCTTGGTCCAGCTTTGGAGGGGTTATCTCCGCTACCTTTCCTTACGCGACCTCGTGTTTAGCGCCTGTGTTAGAGGGGGGTCCTGGATAACTTTCCGTAACTAGACTTCTACACTCCCTATGACAGACTCCAATGTTTGGTTTGAGTGGCCTTGGAGGATTTACTCTCCAACCTATTCCAAGGCCCTAGTCCTGAGCTAGTGTATGAACCCTACAAACGAAAAGTCTAATAGTTTTTAATTAGCGTTTCTTTTAATGGGATTTTTACGTCACAAGGTATGAAGGTGAAACTGATGGTGTGTAAATATTCAAAGCAAAAATGAACAAGAAATTCTTGGAAACAAAAACTTTTACGAAAATGCAAAAACCAACAACTTTTCAACAACAAAGACTTCTTTTCCTTTCGAATTTTCTAAGATTTCATGCAGAAAAACATCAAGGAATTTCGCTCAATCTGAGAGCTACTTATGCGCTAAATGCACTGCAAAACTTATGAAAAAGACTTCTTCCTAGCTACTGATGCAACAACACAATCTTCAAACCAAGAAGAAAATGAAAAAGAGATTTTTTTTTATTTAATTGCAAAATCAAGCAAACAGGGGAAAATGCCGACAAGAACAAAACCAAGAAAACCAAATAAAATTCTGGCTTAAAGTGCAGATTGAGAAGAACCAGAGCAAAGACACTCAAAGGTAATCAAGAAAGCACCGATTCTAACACTTGTCTAAAAAACATAAAACAAATTTTTCTTTTGTCTTTTCTATCAAAACATCAACTAAGAAAAACACAGGCTAAGGATTAGAGGTCTTAACCTGCTGACTGTGTAGCCCCAGACTCAAACCCCTGAGAGGAACACTTCTCACCACAGGAGGGGTTGACTGCCCCACCCAAGCTGAAACGAAACCAATCAAGCCTGCGACTATCACTGAAACAACACGCGTGCAAACGCGTGCTGAGCTATAACAGCGCGCGGGTACCCACAAGCTGAGCCTAAACATGCCGCGGGTTTGTATAAATACTAAGACAAAACAACCACAAACAACCCAAACCTGAAAAAGGCCTTTGGTACTGAAAACCAGGGTCTCTTAAAGGCTTGAATGCTTCTATTTTAACAGAAAAAAGAAAATGAATGCAAAAGATAACAAACACAATAAAGCAGACTGCAAATAAGACAATGATCCAACAAGACCCAGACATGATCTAGAAAGCTCCCTGAGAAGGTACACTTCTAACAGGGAAGAGGAGACTACCTCTTAAGCTCTCTGTGTCCTAAATTCTACTGAAACCTCTACAGCAAGTGTTCAAACGCGGGCTATAGAAGGTTAGGGCGCGGGTTACACGCGTGCAGACCACGTGTACCTCTGTGTGTCCCAATAATGAATGTCAAGCAACAGTCAGGGAGAAAACTGGTATTATGAACCAGGTTCCCTGCTAGCTTTGACCTAACAAAAAACAAACAAACAAACAAACAGAAAATATAATTCTTTGAACTACCCAAAAACCTCAATGAAATCCGGGAACCCTAAGACTAAAATCTCCCCAGTGGAGTCGTCAATTTTGTTGTTGGGAAATAATACCCTATGGACTAACAATATAGGGATGAACTTGTACGCAGATCATGACCTCAAAGAAAACACTTTTAACCTATCACCCCAATACTCAAACCCCTTTTTCACACACAAGCATGGAAGAGATCCACTAACCTTTTTCTATCGATGTTTGATGTAGATCCTCCGTTGCGCTTTATCCGCTCTCTCTCGCTGCTCCTTCCAAAGACAATCCTGCAATCAGGACAAAACACTACGCATGCAGGCTATTCTTCTACCTAAGGGTTAGAGATTACGCATAAATCAAATAAGAATATATCACGTGTGTATAGGGACGGGAAAAGTATTCTTTTATTAATCTCAAGATGAATCAACTTACAATAATGATAGAGACCGGCCACCATTCCTCGATCCTGATCCTGGGATCCTCCTCTTCTTTGTCCTCCAACTGCTTTGCTTGAATTCTCCTTAAGCTTGAGGAAAGGCTAAAGGGTTGGGACAAATGGATTCGACAATTGGGCATAGTTTCTTTGCTATCTTTTTCCTCCTTCCAAATAGTACCCCTACCTCTTCTTTTATAGGCTAGAAGGAGCTAGGGTTTTGGATGAACTCTCGGCCATGCATGGCTGGGAGTTCGAGTTAACTGACCCAAAGCTTTTCGTCCCATCGACAACTTTCCTGTTTTTGTGCTTTGTTAGGTAAACACGGGTTGTAGTAAGCCAGCCAGCGTTCCAACTCATGCAGTAGTGAGCCTGCCAGCGTTCCAACGCGTGCAGTGAAGGATAGGGCGCGTGCCACTTGTTTTAAGAGGTTTTTTAAGAGTCTGTTCAGCATGGCTTTGGCAATGAAGGGAAATGAGTTGGCCTGATGCCAGGTAAGCATGAATGGTGCAATTTAGGGTTATAACAACAAGGAGCACCAGTGAAACAATTGGATGTGTGTAGAATGCTGTGGAAAATGACACCACCAGAGGAATGACCTCATCACTTTATACATACTCTAGGAGGCATACCAACAAACTGGCATACAAACCAGGAATTGTGCAAAGGAACTACGACATGGACGACATTGCAACAGAACTTTAGAGTCACTTTCTCATTCGATCATGAGAACCCAACATAGACGAAGCCTTGAAACAAATCAGAGGAGTCATATTCATTAAAGAATAAGAAATAGAACTTATCATAGAAGAACAAAAGTGGAATAAACAGAAAGTCAAGGAACTGCTTTCATGCTACCATGTACAGAAAGAAACATGAGAAGAAGATGATCTGCGCGATATTCAGATCGAATAAGTAGAAGGCGAAAGAGAGGTGGAAGGACCACCCATAGAATCATAAGTCATCTCCGTGCCAATCAAGGTAAAGAAAGTTAACATCGGAACAACTAAGCAACCTAAAATGGCCAGCATTGGAGACTATTAGGATGAGCAAACAATAGAAAGCATCACATAATTGTTGCGCGAATATAGCGACCTCTTTCCCACAACATTTATAGAGATGAAGGGTATAGCTGGAGAATTGGGAGAGACAAAGATACCACTCAGACCTAAAGAGAAACCTATTAGAAAATGACCCTACAGGCTGAACCCCATATATAAACAGAAAATTAAAGATGAGATCGACAGAATGCTCGAAGTTAGAATCATCGAACAAGTTGAGGAATCAGAATGGATAAGCCCAATGGTAGTACATGGCAATAAACAAGGAAGAGGGATTAGGATATGCGTCGACTTGAGGAAGTTGAACGATGCATGCCTACACGACCCATTCCCTAAACCATTCACAAATGAAGTGTTAGAGAATGTGGGGGGACATGAAGCTTACTCATTCATTGATGAATTCTCAGGTTACCATTAGATTAATATAGCATAGGAAGACAGACAAAAGACCACGTTTGCGACATAATGGGGATCTTATCAGTACACAATCATGCCGTTTGGACTGAAGAATGCACCCTCAATATTCTTCAGAGTGGTCATTGCAACATTTAAGGAGTTCATCCATCAATTTCTCGAAGTATACCTAGATGATTGGACAGTTTATAGTCTATTAAAAAACCATGTGTAAGTTTTATGACTAATGTTAGAGAGATGTAGACAGTGCCAAATATCACTTAATATCAAGAAATGCATATTTGGAACACCGTTTGGAATACTATTGGGCCATATAGTATGAAAACAAGGTTTATTGTTCGATCCGACAAATATCACAGTCATTGTTAACTTGCCAGCACAAAAAATAGTCCTCCAGCTAAGAGAAACGTTAGGCCATACCAGATACTATAGGAAATTCATCAAAGGATATGCGCAGATCACAACAACCATGGAAAAGCTGTTAAGGAAGGATACAAAGTATCAATGGAATGATGAGTGTCAACACGGTCTGGATACCTTGAAGGAAAAGATGGTCACTGTACCGATATTAGTAATTATTGGCAGAGGGACAGACCCAGGGTTCAATGCTATGACAACGTACCAACAAAACGCTAACTACCGACCCTTTCGGCAACACCTACACAAAAGATGAAGTCCTCACCCGAGGTAGAGGTAGGGGTGGTTGCAGGAATCTAGTGCCTACAACCCTCGATGGGACACAGATCTGTGATTGTAACACCTTAACAAAGCACTTAGCAATATAGTTCATCAATGTTTAACCAATAACTACTTCACAGATAAAACCCTAATTACAGAGCATCGCAATATTCAATGAGATATAACATCTAGCAGCACTTAGTGTTGGCACAGGGGTAGACCCAGGGTTTAGCTCCAAGAGCGAACCAACAAGCCCTAGCTACTAGCCCTTTCGACAACACCTGCAAAGAAAATGCAGTCTCACTCAAAGAAGCTATGAGGGGGTTGCAGGAAAAAGATGTCTACAACCAAGGAAATATCAAGAGGGTCTCACAACAACATCATAATCATCATATATCAGTTTCCTTCTTTTATCTACTCCTCAAAGTTATAGATATACTCTAACACAACTATGTAATAACAGAATAACAACGACATATATCAAGACATCAATCACACACACATAACACCATACATACGCGGTTCACCCTCTCTCTAGGGCTACGTCCACAGAACTACGCTATAGATTTATTAAGATAAAGAATACAATTCTGATCTATGCTCTCAGCTAGCATATCTTCTTTATTCTTCCTCTCTTTCTCTCCCCTTCCTTCACACCCAACTGGAGGACTTGACCTTCTCACCCAGTTAAAGATCTTACAATACCAGAAGTCTCTCTCTCTCAACACTTCTCTCTTACAATATAATATTCTCTCACAACAACAATAGAACTAGCTCAACAAAAATATCGTACCAACCCAACCGAGGCCCTTTATACCTTTATTTATACATTATAATATCCGATCAACAGTCTTAGGTCATAACCTAAGTGTCAAACCCATAGATACCAAAGCCCTAGGTGACTAAAACCCTAGGTACACTTGACCCACTTTTCCCGGGCTTCGCCAACATGTCTTTCCTTTCTTCCTATGCGGTGCTAACGATGGATTTTCCCACTTGTTAAGCTGTCCTCAATACATTTTCCTTGCTTATGTATCATCCTCGATCCTCTTGTCCAATGAATTTATTCTCCGTACTTCGCTCCATCTTTTCTTCTCTTTTTCTCACTTCGCCCCAGTAATAGTTACTGTGTCTTCCATGAAGTGCACATTCCACCTTTTCTTCCTTGATATTCACTTCCTTCCATAACCAAGGGCCAACAGGCCCCCAACACTCACCCGTGACTCATCCCAAGGAACTTCATATCTGATCCTTATGTTCTACTTCGAATTTTAGACTGCACAATGCACCCTTTTCTTTCTGCTCCATGCCTCCCTTCCTTGTGCAGACTGTCTTTTCTGTGTCTGGTACCAAGTTTCAACTGCACCTGGTACCTAGACTCTTTTGTTCCATGGTCCTGCTGAGAGATGCGAGGCAGCTGGTTTTCATAATACAACTTCAGCTAAATCCCATTCACCAATCCTTCCTTCCACTCTCCGTTTAACATCTTCAGCTGTGCAACTCCTCCTTCGGTAACATAAGCAATCTCATATGGTCCAAGCCAATGTGTTATGATCTTCCTTGGATTTTTTATAAACTTGTTGTCATACACCAGTACTAAATCACCATGCCGGAACGCCTTCTTATTGATGTGTCTGTCATGATATTCCTTCTCTCTCTCCTTTTGTACCTGCTGGTGGAATCCTGCAATAAATCTGTCTTCTTCGAGTTCAACCAACTATGCGAGCCTCTCTTCGATAACATCAGTATCATCCATGTCTGTGAAGGCAACAATTCTTAATCTTGGCACCAAGTATTCCATTGGGACAACAACTTCAAGGCCATAGACTAACTTAAAAGGGGTCTGCATGGTCAGCTTCTTGCAAGTGGTTCTATAGGCCCATAGTACTATTTGTACTCTTAAATCTTAGTCATCCTTGTTTACACTGCAGATCTTCGTTAGCGCTGTCTCCAAGATTTTTTTGAAGGCTTCAACTGTCCCATTTTCTTGTGGGTGGTAAGGTGTGCTCTTCTGATGGTGGACTGCAAATTCCTCAGTCAATGCTTCAACTGTCTTATTGATGAAATGTTTTCTTTGGTCACTCATAAGGATCTTGGGGCATCCAAACCTGGTTATGATATCATCAAATATAAAGAGCGTGGCTGTAGTTTCACTACATTCCTTAACTTCTTTGGCTTCAGCCCATCTGGTCAAATATTTTGTTGCAGTAATAATGTACTTTGCTCCTGTGCGCTTCCCTGGCGGGTTTATAGGTCCCACGAAGTCAATGGCCCATTTTTCAAATGCTTGTAGGGTCATCTATGGTGCTAATGGAATTTCATCTCTTCTGGATGGTTTCCTAACTCTCTGGCATACATCACAGGCTCTAACATAATATTTAGCATCTCTGTGTAAGGTAGGCCACCAAAGGCTAGCTCTCAGAACCTTTTGCGCAGTTGCTCTCCCTGCGTAATGTCATCCTGCGATGCCTTCGTGAGCTTCTGCAAGGATCAGTGGTCACTCTGGCTCCATAACGCATCTCCTTAGTATCTTATTAGGTCCCATCTTGTATAGCTATCCCTCTATAAGTGAAAAGTTTGCAGCACACACCACTAGTTGTTTCTTATGAGAGATGGTATACTCACTAAGTTCCATTCTTGTTGACATGAACTTGACTATGTTTGTGAAGTGATCATCAATATTGGTAATGGCTAGCAGGTGTGCATCCAACAATGTGTCTTCCAAACTGGTGGGTTCTTCTCCATGTTCCAACCTTGACAAGTGGTGAGGGCCTTTATTCATCCTTCCTGGCTTAACTATGATCCCAAAATCATATTATTGAAACAATAGAAGCCATCTGCATATTCGCCCCCCCAACACTGGATTGTTGACTAGGTACTTCAATGCAGAGTGATCAATAAACATTTTAAAGTGTCCTCCTAGCAAGTAGTGGTGAAATTTTTGCAATGCATACACCATGTCCAATCCTTCTATCTCTTTAGTGGTGTAATTAATTTCAGCTGTAGATATCTTCCTGCTAGCAAAAGCTAATGGATGGTTGATGTCTCCTGTTACCAGTTGAGATAACACATCTCCCAATGCAATGGAAGATGCATCGACATGCACATGAAACTCTTTACTCCAATCTAGAAAAACTAGAATAGGCACAGTAACCATATTTTGTTTCAGTGTGTCGAAGATCGTCTGACATTCTTCTATCTAACTAAACTGACAGTCTTTCTTCAACAACTTCTCCATAGGTGATGTAATCTGTGCATATCCTTTGATGAATTTTCTGTAGTATCTAGTATGTCCTAGCATAGTGCGCAGTTGTTTGACCGATGTCGGAGGTGGTAGATCAACGATAATGGAAATTTTAGATGGGTCTACCAGCAATCCCTGCTTACATACAATATGTCCTAACAACACTCCAAATGGTGAGAAAAAGATGCGCTTCTTTAGATTCAAAGAAATTTGACACTATCTGCACTTATCCAACATTAGTCTTAGACATTCAATATGTTTTTTCAACAAACTAAACACAGTCCAATCATCAAAATATGCTTCTAAAAATTTATGCAAAAATTCTTTAAATGCTTCAACCACCACCCCGGAAAAGATGGTTGGGGCGTTCTTTAGTCCAAATGGCATCATTGTATATTGGTAATATCCCCATTCTATGGAAAACGTGGTCTTGTGGCGATCTTCCTTAGCAATCCAGATCTGATGGTAGCCTAAAAATCCATCTGTAAAAGAATATACCTCATGGCCTCCAACATTGTCTAATACTTCATCAATGAATGGTGTAGGGAAAGGGTCATGTAAAAAAACATCATTCAACTTCTTGAGATCCACACATATCCTGATCTCACCTGTCTTTTTGTATTGTACTACCATAGGGCTAATCCACTCTGATTCTTCGACTGGTTCAATAATATCTGCTTCCAACATTCTATCGAGCTCGATATTCACTTTTTCTTTATATTTAGGGTTCAACCTGTAGGGTCTTTTCTTGATGGGCTTCACACTTGGTTTCAAAGGGATCCTCATCTCTCCCATAGGTCCTTTGATTCCCTTCATCTCAGTGAAATTGGTTGGAAACAAGTCCTGATACTCGTGCAATAACACTCTATAATCTTGTCGATGGTTGCAGCATCCCAGTAATCTACAACATTGACAAGCTTCAGGGTCTCTTCTATTCCAATATTGACCTTATTAATCTTGTTTGGTTGCCCAATAAATGGTAGCTCAATTATTGGTCCTTCCACATCTCTTTGGCCTTATGTTTATGTGATGTTCACCTTCCTTGGATCATCGTCTTCATCAACATTGATGTTGTAACAACTTTGAAATTTATGGAATGGCGCAGTCCATTAGTCCTCTTATTGTTCCATAGGGAGGCCAGATGCCTCCTCAAATACCTTCTTTCTTACAATCTGTAAGGCTTGGTCTAGTGATGGATATTGGATTTAAAATAAAAAGGTTGTTACAAATTTCTGAGTCATACCTTCCCAATCTACAGTGATGAGGTGTAACTCCTCTTGAAGGTACCAATTGATAGGGGTTGTATCTAGCGTGTTAATGAATTTGTGTACCCACTGTTCTTGAGGAATATTGCTCCAAGCTTCGTTTTAGCTTAGCACATGGTCCTTTGGACAACTTTGACCTGTGTATCTCACTTCACAGCACTCTACTTGGGCTGAGAACTATGCTATCATCAAAGTTCGACATTGTGTCTAGTTTGTAATATTAATTTTGTGCGTCCCCCACCATATGAATGGTCTATCTTTCAGAGCCTCATCCATTTCCAAATGTCTCTATTGTGTTGGTACACTTGCTTCAAAGTCCATCAATAAGGATTCTAAAGTATTCAGACCATCAAAGGTGGGAAAGTTGCTTACCGCTATGCCAATCCAGCGAACTTCTCTGGTCAGCCTGGAACATCTTCTTGTGGATACTTCATACATCTGGTTCTACCAATTCTCCAGTGCTTCTTCCGAGTCTGATGAGCATGCGCTGTCACTTCGCCAGGTAAGATTCCCGTCGGCTGTAGGATTGATATAATCCTATTGTCTGGCTGTTAATTTGTAGATGTTTTCCAGTTCATATGCGTGGTCTTCTTCTTTGATGTGCTCTGTGTATCACTGACCCTCATCTGGATCTAAGGGTGCAATGACCCTAAGCCCATCTCTTTAAAATTTCGTACGCCTTTTCTTTAAATCAACAACAGTGGAATTGTTGAAGGCCCAATCAATTCCTAACAAAGAAGGGTAAGGGTTACTGTCATCGACTATCTCAATTATTTCAAAATCTGCAAATGATCTTACTCCATCGATGTCCATAGGGACATGCTCTAGTCATCCAAATGGGCTGACAACTTGCTGATTAGCCATCCTAAGTCTGATGGGGGAATATATTGACTTAGGATTTCCCATTAGTGCCCAAGTTTGCTTCGTCATGACATTGACCTTCGACCCTAAGTCGAGGACCACATAGTCTATGTCATAATCTCCTATTTGAGCATTCAAGTGTAATTCTTTATTTGTCCTTCTCTTTTTCCTGATTTGGTGCACTTCCTTGCTCAGTAAGGGGTCTATCCTTCCTAGCTCATATTGTTTGATTAAATTATGTAACTCTTGTACAACACTTTTATCTTGAACTAACTTAACACAAGTGCACAAAAATTCCATGAGTTTGCTTACGTCTTTTCCTTCCTTTGGCGAAGCAGACTGATCAAATACCTGAGTCATTCCATATTCTCTTATTTATGGTCATGTATTTGATGAAGAGCCTTGATCTTCCTTGAACTCTTGCCTTTCTTCCTCAAATATTTTTATTTCTTTATTTGCATCAAAAGTCTGGGTCTTCTCGGTAGCTTTTTTGATTCCCGAGTCTTCTGCGATCTTTCCTCGGGTCACTCTATCCTGTCCTGTAGCAGCCCCTCTCGAGTAATAACAACGACTCTAGGATCGGCTCCGCGGGGTTCTTCTTTGATCAACTGTATTTGCAGGTTCTGCCGAGGTCCTCGTGTTTCCTGAAGTTTAGCCAGCAATACTGGACAGTCCTTAATGACATTCTCAAATGAGTTACAATAACTGCAAGTGGTACAAGGATTTTGACAGTCCCTTGCTAGATGTCTTGGTTGCATGCATTTATAACAGATTATTTTTCCTCGGCCTTGACCCATACCTCCTCCTCGTGCTCGTCCTATGAATCCACCGCGAGGATTGAAGTTGCCTCTTTCTGGAGATTTTTACTGTGCAATGTTTCCTTCTTGCTGTACTTCGCCTTGGATCTTGTAGATGTCTCTTGACCTTTCACGCATGAGATCGTAAGCCCTACAATCTCTATCATCATGTACTATTGACTTAAAAAATGTGCAATATAAGTTTTGGGTGTTTGAACATACTTCTGCATGTAATGGCATTCACCTAGGCGATGTCGATTTCTGCATACTTCGTACCAGGGCAATGTGACTTGCTTCAAGGGGCTCGAAGCTCCTAAGGCCAAATATTCATGAAATACAGGTCGGTGTTCCTTATCATGGCCTTCTGATCTGCATCTGATACGCTATATATCTTCTCTTTTGTCCTTTCACTTATCCTTCTTTATGTCCTCAACCTATAAAGACAAACTAGTCAGTTGACTCAAGATCTGGCTCATACTTGAGCTAGATTCTCCCATAGGGGATGATTCAAGTTTCATGGAGATCTCCAACACCTCAGACTGTGAAGAAATTTTCTGTTGCATCAGAGGAAATTTGATGTGTGGTAGTAGTGCAACGATGAACCATTCCTTGTTCTTCTCATCTGGGATCTTAAAAGTTAATCGACCTGTTGTTGGCAGCCAATTCACTCTTTTTTTATGATCCTATAAGATGCCTACACCTATGTCTTGCAAACATCAAATTTTCGTCGCAATTTTCAAACAAATGACATTTGCACATTTGTCTTCGTCAAGTTTTCACGACTGTAAGCATGAAAACCTCTCCTTTCGAAGTCATATTTCGATCATTATCTGAACTGTCAATATCTCTTATGACATTATGCCTATTGCGCTTACCTTTTATTGATCATTAAACAACTAGCAAGATCCTCTAATCGGTTCTCATACTTCGATTGATTGTATAACTTGGTTTTATTGAGTTTGTAAGGCATTTAGCATTTGGATTTTCACTTTATATGACTTGTCTGATCATTGATTCTATGAAAATGCATAGGGGCTATGATTAAATTATATATATATATATATATATATGTCTTTTGATATAATCCCTATGTTAATCTTTTCATAACTTTTGGCTTGTCGACTACATGAATACCGTTTGGCACCTTGGTTAAACTTTTGATTATATGAGCTGATACGTTGGTGCATAATTGATTTTGGTTTTGATTTATAAGTCGGGTGTTTAAACACTATGGCATAACGTTTGCACGCATTGGTATACACATTTGATTTAATTAGTTGGGCACATGACTCGATGGTTGAACTACTATTATGGATTGAACAACTATGTAAATTGACGGTTGTACTTGGATAATGAATATTTTGTATGGAAGACAATACCACCTTCGCATGCTTGCATTTATGCCTATCCCTTTTGCTCGTTCATTTCTGTTAGCTCGGGTAGCTCGGCTCCTATGTGTGTTGGTGATCCAAACCCTTCGCTTACCATGCGTCCAACTCCATGGCACCAGTCGTACGAGTTGAGCCCAATGGAAACCAAGCCCTGTTAATGTTTGACAATGCCCGTAGAGACCTGGAGGAAAATGGGTGGCTACCCTTTATACGACGATTTGAGGGTTTTAACCTTTGTGTAGCACGACAGTTTTCCGTGACTTTCGATGGCTGTCGAGATAAGGTGGGCGACATAAAGTTAGAGATCGATGAACAGTTTATCGGCTCAGCTACAGGGTGACCTGCCTCAGGACAACGTTGGTTTAAGAATTGCAAGGTTGAGGAAGTGCCATGGACATTGTTGTTTCTATCGCGCAAAGTCACCTCTTGTGACAGAGGTATGCCCATATCTATGATCAAACCACAATGGCACGACTTGTTAATGATAGTCAAGCAGTTCGTGACCTGTGAAGGTCGATGCATAATTGTTTTCCTCTACTACCTGCGTTTGCTGATGATTTTTATAGGGTATCCTCTAAACATGCCTTTCTACTTTCATCGTATCCTGTATAAAATGTCAAAAAAGTTTAAGAGGCAGAATGCTGACAGCAGCCTGTTCCACCATGGGCTTATTAAGCTCATCGTTGTTTATCATTTGAGTTTGCACGGGGATAGTTGGAGCACTTTCATTGCTAGGAATGGTTTCGAGGATCCGAACCCTGTACAGGTTGATAAACCTGTGGTAATTGAAACCAAGGCTGAACCTCCTGTACCCTTGCATCTCCTACTGCCTAAACCCTCAGCCGACCCTCCTATTGACTTACTTGACACTGTAACTAAGAGTGTAGAGGCTATTAAAAAGACTATGAGCAAAAAACCCAATGCAAACCTAACTGCCAATGCCAAAGGGAAAAGGAATGCCTGGCTCATTTCGAGAATGGCCAGAAACAAACCTAAACCCTCCGTCGAGTCCAACCCTATCATCCTGTGTGAGGATTCTGATTCTGATGTTGAACGTTTTCTGGCCAGCGAGTACCCCTACTCGCAGGGTTTATGTCCCGATCCCCCTTTTGATTTCATATCAAACCTTCCCCCCTGCCTAAAGAACGACCCTGACTACCCGGGTATTAAATTGCCTCGTGAAACCCTCGGTCATTTAGCCAAACCCTCGCCCGCTCCTTCTAAACCCACACAGTCACCCTGTGACCAATGCAGTTCATGGTTAGAGAGATATTACATTGATGTTCCTATACTCCAATCGAAGATTCAATCACTGGAAGATCAAATTGCAGTGCTAACCAGTCAAAAGACCAAGCTCCAAGCAACAGATAAAAAGCAAAAGACAACCGGCTCCATCCTTTTCAAAAACGTGGAATCAGCCACGGCTGTTGTAAATTCCAAATTGGCATAATCAAGCAGCTTCGTCGCTATACATGTATGGTTTTGACATCGTTTTGTTTTGTAAATAATCTAGGTTGATATAATGATTTGAATTCAGTTTTTATAGCTCAATCACTCATCCAAATGCCTCTATCATTCGGTGATCATCCTGTACATGGAATCGTTTTGATAAAAATAGAAGGAATTTCATTTTGGATATATGATTTGATCATCCCCAGTTTAGACACCGATAGATTCTCATTTCGATTTAGTTGATTTTCGTTTGATTTGATTTGATTGTGTGTCTGATTGAGTTAACAAAATGGATGTTGTGCTTTCAAATTGAATTGGTTTGGTATTCACTCTGAACAGTAAGTTCTCATGCTCAAATTAGAATACGATCATATTGGATTTGATGTCGTTATGGTTCGGATGCTCTGATTGGTAAACTATTTCAATGAGTTTGTTGGTTATGATATGCTATGTCATGTGATTTTCAAAAATTGTGAATATTGGTCTGTTCGGTTTTAATTTGGGAAAATACAACTCTGTGTTTATGTAATCCGATGCAAGTAATATTCATGCCTGAATCGTGGGACAATTTCGATTCACGATGATTATATTAAGACTCCTTGCTGTTGGATTCGCTCAAATCGAATCCAGTTGGTTCGATTACTCTTATGAGTTAGATTCACATCCTGAAATGATGCTCTGTTTGTTTTTAACTTGCAAACGAATTGGTCAATATTTGTTGTCTGTCTCGAATCCGGTAATAACGCGTTTTAAACAAATAATTTTGATCAAAGGAAATTGATCTTGTCTATCCAGTTTACTAAAAACAAACGATCATACAATTCTTGTGAACCCTGTTGCCAGCTAAATGATTTCATTATGATTTCATTTATAGACAGTTACGCACCAATGTTGGTTCAATTCGTTATGGTATGAATCTTTTGCTATATCATTATAGCTATAACGATTGGAAAATAATTTTATTGGATTCGATCGTATCTCTTGATTAACAATCGCATACGATATGTTTGATTATCGGTTTCAATTGGATATGAAACAATCTTACTACTGTTCGATTATGACTCTATGGACCCGCCTTTGTGGTAACAAAAGAACAGAGTATTCCTATCTCTGTATTCGGTTGAATCATTTTTTATCCTGTTTAATTTTGAATGATATAACCATTCCAATCTCAATGATTAGTTTTCAAATGGTTATTGGAAGATAATTGGATTTAATTCTTTTAAAAGATTTTTAATCGATTCTGATGCTGATTCTGTATCTTATTTAGACTAGCTACAGAATTGCATGATTCTGTAGCTAGTCTATAGAATTAGATTTTTATTGTTTTATTAATAAAATATCTCTCTAACTTGTCTATTTCTGACCAGTTTCAGGTAAATTCGAATTGCATGGGGCATGTTGGGTAGTTCAAGAGATATTTGGGTGTTTTAGTTTTACTGTAGTTACTTAGTTTAGTTAAAATTGAGAATATCTTCCCAGATTTATGGAAACAGTGTGATAACTTCCACATGGAGGTTTTACCTTGTTGAAAAACTGATAAATACTTATTATTTTTGTAATAAGGATCATCCTCGCTTGTGGGAGAACCAGGATAATGGATATCTAATAGAGACTGAGACAGAAATTGATGTTCTTCTACAGCTTTAGTTTTTCATAATATCAATCTTTTGTTTCATGTTTATGTTATCAGTTTGCATTTGATTAATGACTACTTTAGCTATCTTAGTCTTTTGCAAATGATACGAATTGATTAATATGATCCATGTCTAATTTCTTCTAGTATTTAAAAACATAGCAATTACTTGATTCAGTTTATGAATGATAGATTTCTCTTCTTCATTAATTGGATTATTCTGTATAAGTCTTTGCATAACAGGTTTACCTAATTGTGGAGATTTATAAATCATATAATTGTTATGATTTTTATGTCTTGTTTGTCCTGTAAACAAACTCAAAGAGCATTGCAGCTATCGATTACGAGAAGCTTCTGGATTATTCGGTGTGGGTTTCCTCCCTCCGATCTGCTAAAAAGTCATTCTACACAGGACAAATCTGGAGCGTTTCCAGGTCAATTTGTTATTTATTTGTTTAGTATATTTATTAGTAATTTAGTTTAGTTATTTTTTTGTTTCTTTTCTTGTTCATAAAATTATAAAAATCAAAAAATACCTTCCTCTGTCTTAGGGCAGAATATTAATGAGTTTTTCAAGTTTTAATTAAATTTGTAAATCAACAGTATTGTACATTTTGTGAATAAGTTATATTGCTTTAATAATTAGATTAGTTTGCTTTAATAATTAGTTTTAGTTTATGTTTGTTTAGTAGTTAGTTTTAATTAGATTAGTTTATTAGTTAGTTTTGTTTATTGTTGATTAGTTTAGTTTGTTTTATTTAGTTTTAGTTAGATTAGTTAGTTTAGATTAGTTTTCTTTTTGTTTTCTTAGGACCTTAGATCGGCTAACGGAGCCGCTAAACCCGTCAGGGTGGTTCATCCCAAACGACTTGGGTTATTAGAAAACCCCAGACCGGTTCCACTCTCTCAGTTGACGGACGATCAATTTCGCCCGTCAACAAATGGCGCTAGAAGGAGGGCCTTAACTTAATTAATGGCACGAGGCGGTCACAAGACTCCTCCCCCCCCAAATCGATCACCTATAGTGACCATAATCCATTAAAACGATAATATTCCCCTTCAAACAACAACTACTTCAACCGACGATCCGCAGATCACAGTTGAGCCAGCAACCCCTAATCCTACAGGTGGTGACATACAAGAGATTGTTCGTCAGTCTCTTATTAAAACACATAGTGCCTTAGCTCGTCTTAGGCAACCAAACCGTCTGTGGGGTCAACCTTTGGAATTCTATGATATCAGAGAACAATTAGGTGACACTAACCTCACTATGAATCCTCCAGATCCAAACTCAAATCCTGTTGCAGGAGGATCTGGGATACCTCCTTCACCACCTACATCATCTCCTTCCTCTTCTGGAGGAGATTCCTCTGACGAAGGAAATTCACCTTCTCAACCTTCCACACCCACTACCCCAATGGAAAATCAGAACAACCCTGCTAGACCTTGGCTGGACCAGGATGTCGTAGCGGTACCTGGAGCTCAGAACCCTTTGCCTAAACACCCGGAGAAATGGCTCCCCAAGTTTGATCCTGATTCCAAACAGATAGTTGAAAATCACATTAAATGTTTATGTTAGCCATTAGACTCCGCAATGTTGAACATGAAGATGTTGTCTGTAGGTTGTTCCCTTACACTTTCGAGGGTAATGCATCCACATGGTACTTTGCCCAACAACCCCATACCATCGTGTCTTGGGAAAAGTTTGAGTCATTCTTTTTGGAAAAGTTTGGAGACGGTAAGCCTCCAGAAGTCTTAGTCATGGATCTTTCAAGCTTAAAAATGAACCCAAAAGAAAAAGTTAAAGACTTTAATCAAATATTCTTGACACTTAAAAATAGAATCCCTGTAGATTCCATGCCTGCTGAGAGTCTTATAATATCTTACTACACTAAAGCTTTACATCAAAGTATAGCTATTTGGGTTAAACGATCCAAGAAAGACACATTGTTAGAGGCCTTCGAGGAGGCCAGCCAGATTGAAAAAGACATAATTAGTCTTAAAGACTCTACTAGCAACGAGACCGAAACTAGTCCTTCTTCCAAAAAGAAGATTGAAATTCTTCCTAGACCTACTCAAAGTAAAACACAACCTGAAAACTCTGATTTGGAAAACTTAACTAAAGTTGTTCAAAAGCTGTCAAATCAAGTTATAGACTTAAAAAGGTCAACCGAAGAAGCTTCGAGTAAAGGACCGTACAAACCTCCTTTCTGAAATCCTTTTCCCACCAACCAACCTAAACCAACCACCGAAGGCCTAAATCTAGAAAGTTTGCAATGTGCTCTTCAAACAATTCTAGAAGCCCAAGATAACTTGATGCCTCCTGAGATTCCTGAGGAGGTAGTCGAACCAGAGACAGTTCAAGAAGAAGAGTCTTCTCCAAACATTTTTGGACACTTCTCGGATAGCATCTTCCAAGCCAACTTCGAGATAGTTCATCCTTATAACACTAGGAGTAAGACAACAAATAAACCTTCTTCCGAAAACACTACAAATTCGCCTCCAAAGCAATCTAAATCAGTTGAGACAAAACAGAGTAATGTGAGCCCCAACTTAGATTATGATGTTGTTGAAGATATTTAAAAGTTAAGGGCTAACATTTCTATTTATGAGTTATTGAAGTTTCCATTTTTGTTACAAAAAATGTTGCAAAATATTTCAAAGAATGGCAAAAATGGTAATTCAAGTGGTAACAAGGTTGTGCAAAGCAAAGTTCCGCATAAGACTTCCACTAAAAATAATCCTGATCCTCAAGATAAAGGAAGCCTTTCTGTAGTCCCTGTAAATAATGTAAATAATGTAGATAAAGTAGCTTTAGAAACTGCGAGTAAAAAGCCACAAGCTACTACTCTTAGTACTCGCAAAAATGTATCTCCTTTCTTGTTAACTTTCAAAATTTTCAACAGAAATGTGCATAATTGTATGGTGGACTCAGGAGCGTCATCCAATGTGATGCCTTGGTCTGTCTGCCAAAAGTTTAACGCCGAAGTGGAACCATCTACTTTGAAAATCATACAACTTGATCGAACCAATGTTAAAGTTATAGGCGAACTAAAAAATGTATTGATTAGATTATCGTCTAACCCCAAGGTTCATCAGGTTATTGATATAATTGTTGTGGATATTCCAGAAGTGTATGGTCTATTTTTAAGCAGGGACTGGTCGGAGAAGCTACATGGTTACTTCGCGACGGACTGGTCTCACTTATGGATCCCAGAGAACGGTAAGCCTAATAAGATCAGGGTGAATCGTGAGCGCTACCTTAAGTTCACGATCACAGATTTGAACGATCCCAACGAACCATATACACCTCCTGCTGATTCACCCGAAGTCCAAGGGATGGACACCTTCTTTGGTAACTTCATGGCAGAGGCTTCACCTGTCATCAATCCAGAACAACAGTCCGAGATCGTAGCATATATGCAACCAACAGCTTCTATACAACAATCCCATGTGCCCGATGGAAATCAAATTTGGTCTCTAATACCACCATTGGATGCTTTGGAGAACCACATGAGAAGAAAGGAAAGATAGGCTGGTGAAGCCTTGAAAATATGGGTCAAGTTGACATAGGGTTTTAGACACCTAGGGTTTTGGTATCTAGGGATTTGGACACCTAGGTTTCGACCTAAGGTTGTCGGTTAGCTATTGTAATGTATAAATAAAAGTCTAGAGGACCTGGGTTGGGTTGGTATCAATATAGGTTGTCATTGTTGCTATTGATCAATTTGATTGTCGTTGTGAGAGACTATTATCGATGGAGAGAGAAGTGCCGAGTGTGAGAGATTTTTGGTATTGTAATATCTTCAGCTGGGTGTGAAGATCAACCCTGCAGCTGGGTGCACAGGGAGGGGAGAGAAAGAGAGAAGAGAAAGAGAGAAGAGAAAGAAGATCTGCTAGCTAAGAGTGCAGATAAGAACTGTATGCTTTACTCAAATATAATATAGCATTGTTCTATGGACATATCCCTAGAGAGAGGGTGAACCACATATATTTTGTGTCATATGTGTGATTGATGCTTTGATTTATGTCATTGTTATATTATTATTTTCATTGTTGAGTTAGATCAGATCTATTGTTGTGCATAGTATATCTAAGCTTATAAGTGATATATGAATGCTATGATGATTTTGTGTTACATCCACTTGATATTCCATTTGGTTGTAGACATCTTTGTCATGCAACCCCCTCATAACTGCTTCGGGTGAGACTGCATCTGCTTCACAGGTGTTGCCGAAAGGGCCATTAGTTAGGGCTTGTTGGTGTGCTCTTGGAGCTAAACCCTGGGTCTGCCCCTGTGCCAACAAATGGTTTCGTTGCCGAGATGAGAATATTTTTAAGGGAATGTCAAGGTGGATTCCATCGAAGATAGAGATTCAAAAGTAGATAAAAGATCAAGAAAAGGACTTCACTGAAGCCCAGAACAAGAACTCTAATCTTAGTTCAGAGGACTGGTTAGAGAAATATATCTTTACCGATATTCATGAGATTTTCTTTAGAGGAATCCATCAAGAGATATACAAGTGGCTATCTAGATTAGCAGATACCCAGTTCAAGATCCGATCTAGACTTCCTGTGGCTTGGACGTCGGAGTTGATCAAGAAGGTCAAGAGAGTTTATAACATCGTATCACGAGAAGTAGATCACTGGTTTGATAGCACCATTGGAGGGTACACACAGAGTTTGTTGTTTATAGAGTAGAATCATATAGCCAAGCCAAGAGATATTTATTTAAGGGACCTAGAGAGAAATTTCTTCATTTTCTGAAGCTGAGAATCAAGATGCTATTGCATGAGAAGAAAATCTTGAAGATACAATAGATTGGTTGGATCAAGAAAGGCTAATGTTCAAGAATTCAGACAACAACAATGACACATAAGCTGGACATACGAGTAGTGGGAGAGTATTCAGAGAGGTTCATCTTACGAACCTATTTAAGCATAACTACGGGGAGGAAGGTTTCTACATTGGAGAAGAGGCATATCTTACATACAAAGAACATTCAGAACCTGAAACCTCAGAAATTGCGCAGAGCATCGAAGTAAGTACTGTTATCCCTCCTGTTGATTCAATATTAAGCAACCAGAGTAATCCCAACCACCAGAGTACCCAGAGCACTGTCAATAGTAGTCCACCACATACTCATTCAGGAACCCTAACAAGATCTATGGCATATGAGATGAGGCTTCCTATTTTCAGGGGCGATGGATCTGAAGATCTTGATCAACACTGGTTTCTATGTGAAGTAGTATGGAATATTAAGAATTTCACAGATGAAGTTTTCAAAAGAACTCAGTTCAATACAAATCTCATAGATCGTGCACTGAGTTGGTACAGGAAACTTGTCCAAGGACTTGCACAGCCTAAGCCATTGAATCAGATCAAGAACACACTGATTGTAGAATTCAAGAAACCTAAGTCAGAATTCCAATGTATCAAAGAGATGAAAGAGATCAAAAAGAAGGTGGTTGAACCTGTTTGGGAGTTCGATAAGAGATTCAAGACCTTAACATGCCGATTGACTTTTCAAATCCCAGACGAACATAACAAAGAATGGTTCATTGTTTCCCTTCTACCACACATCAGAGTTCCCTTGATGCAACAAAAGATTGCTTCGTAGGCTGAGGCGTTGGAGTTCACCATGAAGATAGAATCATCCCCCATGGGAGAATCCAACTCAGGTATGAGTCAGATCTTGATTCAACCAACTAGTTTGTCTCTACAGGTCAAAGATATGAAGAAAGACAAAGGAAAAGATAAAAGAGAAGAAATTTGGTGTGTCAGATGCATATCAGAAGTCCATGACAAGGAACACTTTCCCCTATTCAATGAATACTTAGCTTCTGGAGCTCCGATCCCTTTGAATCAAGTCACCTTACCTTGGTGCGAAGTATGCAGAAACAGACATCGACCTAGTGAGTGCTACTACATGCAAAAGTACGTTAAAACACCTACAAATTTTTACTGCACATTCTGTAAGTCTGTAGGACATGATGATAGGGATTGTAGGGCTTATGATCTCATGCATGAAAGGTTGAGATACATATATAAGATTCAAGGCGAAGTACAACAAGAAGGAAACACTACACAATATAACTCTCCTGGGAGAGGAAACTTCAATCCTCGTGGTGTATTCAGAGGAAGAGGACAATGAGGAGGAATGGGTCGAGGCCGAGGACATATCATCTATTATAACTGCGCACAACTAGGACAACTTGCAAGGGATTGTCATAACCCTTGTACTACTTGCAGCTACTGTAGTTCATTTGAACATGCTATAGAAGATTGTCCTGTGTTGCTAACTAAGCTTCAAGAAAGATGAGGACCTCAACAGAATCTGCAAGTGCAACTGATATATGATGAACCTCATGGAGAAGATCCTAGAGTCACTCTTATAACAAGAGGAGGTGATATTATAGGAGATGACATAATGACCCAAGGTAAGATTACAAAAGACTCAGGAATCAGGAAAGCTACAGAGAAGACCCAAAATTTTGATGCAAAGAAAGAAAGACAAATATTCGAGGAAGCCAAAAAAGAATTCATAGGAAACCAAGGCTCTGCATCAAAGACAAGAACATAAGTGAGAGAATATGGAATTCCTCTGGCATTTGATCCGTCTGCTTCACCAAAAGAAGGAAAAGAGGTAAGCAAGCTCATGGGATTTTTATATACTTGTATTAAGTTGATTCATGATGAAAATGATGTACAAGAGTGACATAATCTAATCAGACAATATGAGCTAGGAAAGATAGACCCCTTTCTAAATAGGGAAGTACACCAAATTGGTAAGAAGATAAGGAAAAATAAGAAATTACAATTGAATGCTCAAATATGAGAGTATGAGATAGACTATGTAGTCCTCGACTTAGGGTTGGAGGTCAATGTCATGACAAATCAAACCCGGGCACTGATGGGAAAACCAAATTTGATCTATTCCCCTATCGAGCTTAGGATGGATAACCAACAAGCTGTCATCCCATTTGGATGACTGGAGCATGTCCCTGTGGACATTGATGGAGTGAGAACATTTGCAGATTTTGAGGTAATTGATATCGCTGATGACAACTGTCCTTAACCCGCGTTGTTAGGAATTGATTGGGCCTTTAATAATCCCACTGTGGTTGATTTAAATAAGAGATGTATGAATTTTGAAAAATATGGTCTTAGGGTCATCACACCTTTAGATCCAGATGAAGGTCAGCGGTACACAAAACACATCATAGAAGAAGACCATGCATATGCACTAGAAAACATATATAAAATAATAGCCAGACAACAAGATTACATTAATCCCATAGCCGATGGGAATCTAAGCTGGAGAAGTGACAATGCGTGCTCATCAGACTTAGAAGAAGCACTGAAGAACTGGCATAACCAGATGTATGAAGTATCTACAAGGATATGTGCTAGATTAACCAAAGAAGTTCACTGGATCGACACAACAGTAAGCAACTTACCCACATTTGATGGTCTGAATCCATTAGAAGCCTTCCTATCATACTTTGAAGCAAGTGTACCAATAAAAAAGAGGTTTGTTCAGAGATTGTCGGAAGAACCACAGTATTTAAGACATCTGGTTGTCGACGTTTCGGATCCATAACAGGATCCATCATCAGGACCAAAAAAGTCTGAGGAAGATAGTGAGAGAAGAGCCTTTATTAAATAGTGATGAGGCGGGTGAAAGAACTGCGTTTTGGCTGGGTGAAACCCTCTTTTTTAGGAGAAATTTAGGGTTGACCGGGAGTTTTGGTAAAAACTATATTAATTTTATGTTGATTAAGGTTTAATAATGAGGAAACCCTAGTATTAAGGAGGTACAATTAATCTAAGCGATGATAGTTTTGTCAAAATTAATGTTAGTTAGTYGGAATAATGAGGTAAAMCCTAGGTTTTAGGAAGTTGGTGTTTGTTTGACTAATTAAAGTTAATTTTATGTTAAARTATTAATATTAAATTAAAAGGCTRAAAWAACCTAWATGGTAAATGGTTAATTATTTTAAGTTTAAAACACTAAATTTAGGGTTGGCAATATTAAGGTTACCATAGTTTAGTAGTAAAAGGTAATAATAATAATGTTATTAAAGCAAGTAAAGATTAATTAAAGCTAATTTTAGGTTCAAAATTTTTTTATTAAATTAATTTAGGTTTTAAAAGGGGGGCTAAATTTAACTATATGGCATAAGGTTAATAAAATAGGCCTGGTAGAACCCTAAGGTTTGTAAAAGGTATAAGATGGTTAAGGTTATGTTAGTCTAATAGTAGAAGGGTGATAATAATGTTATTATGTTTAGTCATAGGTATAAGATGGTTAAGGTTATGTTAGTCTAATAGTAGAAGGGTGATAATAATGTTAATAAGTTTAGTCATAGGTTTAAGGTCGGTTTAGAAGATTAAAGTAGGTCAAGGGGAAAGTTAGGTTTAAGGTCAAATTCGAAGAAAAGTTAAGACAAAAAAGTTTTGAAAGTACTGGAGTTAAGAATGTAAGGTTTAAAAATGTTTTCTTTCCCGAATGAGCGGGATCCAACTGTCACTAATCTCTAGGCCATTGTCCCTATTTAGGTTATCGGGATTTTTGATGATTTCTATAGCTTCTCTAATTCGTCTTTTAAGGAGATGGTCTTCTTTAGCTAAGATTCTGGTATCCTCTAGGTGAATATGATGCTTGGTTTTGAGAGAGTGTTCTGCTAGTGCTGAGGTGCGAGCTCGTTCATTTTTGATGTCAGCACTATGCTCTTTAATCCTCGTGCTGAAAGAGCGGCCTGTTTCTCCAATGTAGCATTTTCCACAGGAGCAATCTATCCTGTACACTCCTTTGAAATTGCGATGGTCAAGCTTGTCCTTAGCAGACCTCATACTCTGTTTGATGGTATTAAGTGGTTTGAATGAGGTCTTGATTTCCTTCTTGTTTAGGATTTTCGCGATTTTCTCAGTGACTCCTTGGATGTAAATGGATGAGGTGTTGAAAGCCACACCAAAAAGTTGGCGGGGGGGGGCACACAAAAGTAATATTACAGATTGGGTACAATGTCGTACCCTGATGACAATGTGATTCTCAACACAAGTAGAAGGTTGTGAAGTTCGCTACACAGGTCGAAGCTGCCTAAAGGACCATGTGCAAAGATGCAAAGGAAGCCCAGAGAAACATTACTCAATAATAGTGGGTACACAAATTCATCAACACACTGTACACAAAACCTATTAACTGGTACCTTCAAGTAGAATTGCGCCTCATCACTAGAGATTGGCAAGGTATGACTCAGAATTTTGTAACTACCTTCTTATTCGAAAGTCAATATCCATAAGTAGATCAAGCATTATAGATTGTGAGATATAAAGTATTTGAGGAGGCATCTATCCTTCCTTTGGAACAAGAAAAGGATGAATGGACTGCGCCTCTTCAGAAATTACAAGGCTGTTACAACATCAATACCGATGAAGACGATGATCCGAGGAAGGTGAACATCGTGGAAACAGAAGGCTAGAGAGATGTGGAAGGGCTGGGAGTTGAGCTGCCATTCATTGGACAGCTGATCAAGATCAAGAAAGTCAATATTGGAACAGAGTAGACACCAAAGCTTGCAAACGTTGGAGATTACTGGATGCTGCTACCATTGATAAAATTACAGAGCTACTCCATGAATATCAGGACTTGTTTCCAACCAAGTTCACTGATATGAAGGGAATTAAAGGGCCTATGGGAGATATGAGGATCCCTTTGAAGCCATATGCTAGACCAGTCAAACAGAGACCTTACAGACTAAACCCTAAATATAAGGAGAAAGTGAAGATCGAGCTCGACAGAATGTTGGAAGCAGGAATTATAGAACCTATCGAAGAGTCAGAGTGGATAAGCCCTATGGTGGTGAAAGACAAGAAAATAAGAGAAATCAAGATATGCATAGATCTCAAGAAGATGAATGATGCTTGTTTACATGACCCCTTCCCTACACCATTCACTGACGAAGTGTTAGATAATGTGGGAGGCCAGGAAGTATATTCTTTTACAGATGGATTTTCAGGATACCATCAGTTTCATATTGCCAATGATGACTACCATAAGACCACGCTTTCCACAGAATGGGGATCTTATCAGTATACAGTGATTCCATTCAAATTGAATAATTCCCCAACCATATTTTCCAGGGTGGTGGTCGAAGCATCAAGGAATTTCCGCATAAATGTTTAGAAGCATACTTTGATGATTGGACTATTTTTAGCTTATTGAAAAACCATATTGAATGTCTAAGGATAATGGTGGATAAATGCAGGCAGTGTCAAATTTCTTTAAACCCGAAGAAATGTATTTTCTAATCACCATTTGGAGTTTTGTTAGGTCATATTGTATGTAAGCAAGTATTGTTGGTAGATCCATCAAAAATCACCATCATAGTTGATCTACCCCCTCCTACGTTAGTCAAATAGTTGCGCATTGCATTGGGACACACAGGATACTACATAAAGTTCATTAAGGGATTTGCTCAGATTACAGTGCCAATGGAGAAGATGTTGAACAAGGATTGTTAGTTTAGTTGGACAAAATAATCCCAACATAGCTTCGACACACTAAAACAGAAAATGGTTACTGCGCCCATTCTGGTTTTCCCAGATTGGACCAAGGAGTTTCATGTGCATGTCGATGCATCATCCATTGCTTTAGGAGTTGTGTTAGCACAAACGAGAGAAGGATATATTGACCACTCGTCATCCTTTGCTAGTAGGAAGATATCTACAACTGAAACTAATTATACCACTACTGAGCGAGAAGGGTTAGCCATGGTGTATGCGCTGCAGAAATTTCGCCACTACTTGTTGAGAGGACACTTCAAAATGTTTACTGACCACTCCGCACTGAAATACCTAGTCAACAAGCTAGTGTTGGGGGGAAGGATATGTAGATGGTTGTTGTTATTTCAAGAATATGATTTTGAGATCATAGTAAAGCCAATGAGAATGAACAAAGTTCCTGACCACTTGTCAAGGTTGAAACATGGTGAAGAGCCAACCAGTTTAGAGGATGCACTATTGGATGCATAGTTGTTGTCCATTAGAAATATTGATGACCACTTCGTAGAGATAGTCCAGTTCCTATCAACAGGAATGGCATCGAGTGAGTACACAATTCCTTAGAAGAAACAACTAGTAGTGCCCGCTGCAGATTTCTCACTTATAGTTGGACATCTATATAAGATGGGACCTGATGAGATATTGAGATGGTGTGTTATGGAGGCAGAATGATCACTGATCCTTGCAGAAGCTCATGAAGGCATCACAGGAGGACATTATGTAGGAAAAGAAACTACATAGAAGGTTCTAAGAGCTAGCCTTAGGTGGCCTACCCTACACAGAGATGCTAAAGATTATTCTAGAGCCTGTGATGTATGCCAACGAGTTGGGAAACCATCCAGAAGAGACAAAATTCCATTAGCACCACAACTGATTCTACAAGCATTTGAGAAATGGGCCATTGACTTTGTTGGACCTATAAATCCATCGGGAAAGCGTACAGGAGCAAGGTACATAATTACAACAACAAAATACTTGACTAGATGGGATGAAACAAGAGCAGTCAAGGACTGTAGTGAAACTACATCTGCGCGCTTCATATTTGATGACATCATAATCAGGTTTGGATGCCCAAAAATCCTTATGAGTGATCAAGGAACACATTTCATCAATAAGACAGTTGAAGCCTTAACTGAAGAATTCACAGTCCACCATCAGAAGAGCACACCGTACCATCCACAAGCAAATGGGACAATTGAAGCATTCAACAAGATCTTGGAAACAACACTAACCAAGATTTGTTGTGTGAACATAGATGATTGGGATTTAAGAGTATGAAAAGTGTTATGGGCCTATAGAACCACTTGCAAGAAGCTAACAATGCAGACCCCTTTCAAGTTGGTATATGGTCTTGAAGTTGTTGCTCCAATGGAATATCTAGTACCAAGCCTGAGAATTTTTGCCTTTACAGATATGGATGACCCTAGCACTGTTCAAGAGAGGTTTTCATAGTTGGCTGGATTGGAAGAAGATAGATTCATTGCAGGATTCCATCAGCAGGTTCAAAAGGAATGAGAGAAGGCCTATCATGATAGGCACATCAAGAAGAAGACAGTCAAACAAGGTGATCTAATACTGGTATATGATAGAAAGTTCGTAAAACATCCTGGGAAGTTCATAACACATTGGCTAGGGCCATACAAGATCGCTTATGTTACAGAGGGAGGAGTTGCACAACAGAAGA
Source organism: Picea engelmannii (assembly GCA_009831015.1). Classification (NCBI taxonomy): domain Eukaryota; kingdom Viridiplantae; phylum Streptophyta; class Pinopsida; order Pinales; family Pinaceae; genus Picea; species Picea engelmannii. Next base: position 270,985 of record ML777282.1, on the reverse strand, counting down.
CTCTGAATGGGGAGTGGAAGGAAGGATTAGTGAATGGAAGTCGACTGAAGTTGTATTATGACAACCAGCTGCCTCACAACTCTCAGTGAAAGAAAGAAGAAAAGGGTCTAGGTACCAGGAGAAGTTGAAACTGGGTACCAGACATAGAAAAGACAGTCTACACAAAGGAGAAAGAGGAGGCAAAGAGTAGAACACAGAGGCTGCACTACGCAGCCTAGAGTTGAAGTAAAATAGGAATCTTAGATCTGAAGTGCCTCGAGACAAGTCACAGGTGAGTGTTGGGGGCTTGTTGGCCCTTGGTTATGGAAGTATGTGAATATCAAGGAAGAAAAGGGAGAATGCAAATTGCGTAGAAGAAACAGTGATTATTATTGGGTCGAAGTGAACAAAAGAGAAGAAAAGATGGAGTGAAGCCCGAGAAAGAAAGTTGTTGGACGAGGAGATCATGGATGATAGATAAGCAAGGAAGAAGGATCGTGGACAACTGAGCAAGCGGAAAAACTCATCGTTGGATGCTTTGGAGAACCGCGTGAGAAGAAAGGAAAGATAGGCTGGTGAAGCCCTAAAAATATGGGTCAAGTTGACCTAGGGTTTTAGACACCTAGGGTTTTGGTATCTAGGGCTTTGGACACCTAGGTTTCAACCTAAGGTTGTCGATGAGATAATGTAATGTATAAATAAAGGTCTAGAGGACCTAGGTTGGGTTGGTATCAAGATAGGTTGTCATTCTTGCTATTGATCAATCTGATTGTCGCTGTGAGAGACTATTATTGATAGAGAGAGAAGTGCCAGGTGTGAGAGCCTTCTGGTATTATAAGATCTTCAGCTGGGTGTGAAGATCAACCCTACAGCTGGGTGCACAGGGAGGGGAGAGAAAGAGAGAAGAGAAAGAAGATATGCTATCTAATAATGCAGATAAGAACTATATGCTTTACTCAAATATAATATAGCATAGTTCTGTGGAGATATCCCTAGAGAGAAGGTGAACCACGTATATTTTGTGTCATATGTGTGATTGATGCTTTGATCTCTGTCATTGCTATATTATTATTTTCATTGTTGTGTTAGATCATATCTATAGCTGTGCAGAGTAGATCTAAGATGATAAGTGATATATGAATGTTGTGTTGTTTTTGTGTTAGATCCACTTGATATTCCCTTTGGTTGTAGACATCTTTGTCCTGCAACCCCCTCATAACTTCTTCAGGTGAGACTGCATCTGCTTCGTAGGTGTTTCCAAAAGGGCCAATAGTTAGGTCTTGTTGGTGCGCTCTTGGAGCTGAACCCTGGGTCTGCCTCTGTGCCAACAACATCCACATAGCCACAAAATCCTACTCTGCATAGGACATGAGATCTGTGTGCACTCCGCGAGATCCTCCTTTCCTGAGTATATATAAGAAAAATTATTTACACAACCTTTTACAGTCACTTGCACTTATCCTTGCAAGTCTCACACAACATGCACAAATCACTTACAACTATTACTTTCATCTAGCCAAAAGGCACTTATCCATTTCATACTCACTACATCGCCTAGCATCTATTTATACATTACAAAATCGGGCCTAATCATGGGTAAACCCATTGGACGACATCCCCATACCCGTTACATAAGCCCAAAATCCAAAAATACCTAAAAAGGGGTCGAGATACTGTGATATCCGCTTTGTCTTGCGCTCCTCCTTCGACAACCTGTCGAAGTCCCAAAAATAGGTATAACATGACCAAGGATCCTCAAAACTTGGTCAAGGGACAACAACCCCCCAACACTCACCTGTGACTTGTCCTAAGTCACTCTGATCTGGGTAATTATGCCTCAAAATCCTTGAGCTTGTCTCAAGCTGCTTCGACCTACTGCTGTGCCATGGCCTCCTATTCAATAAACTCTTGGATTTCTGCTTCGTTGATAGGTCCATCTAGGCGTTGTTCTGCTGCAGTGACGACTTGCTCTAGTTCTTCTCCTTGACCTTCGATATCTGTGAACAATTGGCAAGCATCTTCCTGTATAGGTTGGAGCCTCTGATTCACTTCCATAACTCTGCTTTGAATGGTGTGGACCTGCTATTGGGAAGTGCACTACTCTTGGGATCGCTTCATTATTTCAACAACTGACAGGGTCTTCAACTGCACCTATATTGTTTCTTCTTGATACTTCGCCTCTTGGAGTTGTGACTCTAGTGTATTCAGTTATGGATTCTCAGTGATTCACTCGTACATCTGGGCACTGTGATCACTCAGTTGTTTTCATTCCATGGCAAGGGCCTTTATTCTCTAAACTGTGCCTCGAGAAGTTGCTTCTCTTTGATCCCTCACATCCTGCGGGGTGTTGGGCACTGTGCATATCTCTAAGTCTTCCATTCTTTGTTGTAGATGATGGATAGCTTCTATGAGCTAGTCTACTTGATGTGCGACTCAGTATTCTGCCTTTGTCTCTAAGCCTGTCACAGAGTGAAGTGCTCTGTTGAATTCTTCTTTCACTTCGAGTTGCTCTGCGAGCAACTATTCTTTTTCTGCTGAATCTGTGCTTTCTCCTCTTCGAACTTTGTCCAAAGAGCAACCTTCTCCATCTCTACAACTCGACGTTGTTCTACTACTACTACTTCTTGCACTTGCTTCAAGGCTTGGGTGGATTGTTCTGTTTCTTCTTGTGTGTGACGAAGATGAGCTTTGGTCGCATCAGCTAGTCGACGGAGTTGGGCTGGCTCATCTCCCAACTTTAGTTCTACCGATGGTAGGGACACAATGGACACTACGTGACTGGACTGAAGGGCCTGTTGTACCCCTCAAAGTTTGACCTTCATTCTATCATACATCTCCTCCTTCTTGGCTTCTTGTTTCTGCAAGATTTCCTGCGAGGCGTTGTTCACATATGTGATGATGAAGTCAAAATCATTGACAGTGAGCAAAGTCTGCATCTTGGTCAAGGTGGCTCTTGATTTCTTTTGGGAAGAGGGTTTCGGGGGAGAAACCTTCCTCTTATTTAGGGGATCAGCCTCATCTCTAGGCGATGTTACTTCACCTTTCTTTTTCTCATATTATTTTCCATTTATCTCTTCTACTTCGTCATCACCCCCTCAACCAGGTGATACAGAGGAATTCTTTTCTGATGCACTGCTTAAGTCTTGGACTTCTTCGGTCTTCTTCCTTCTGCTGGGTTTGGGTGTGTCATGTTCTTTGTGGGCAGCCTCCATGCTGTCAAGTTTAGGGTCAGACATCTTTGCAGGGTCAACGGGGATAAGGATGTCTACTGACCAGTCCTTGGTGATCTCCTGGAGGTCCTCTTCCATGATCTTGTAATACAACTGAAGCTCCTCTTTGTGCTCGTCTTCTCGCGCAATAATATAGATGAAGTGGCGATCTATGTGGAACTTCATAAGGGGTCAGAACCTCTGTAGGGTGTTCGACGTCATGCAAGGTTCAACTTCGATGGCCCTCTTCATATGGATATAATAAGTATGAAAAAATGTGTTTGACTGCCACTGTTTTCCCATGTCGCTCGAGTACCAAAGCGTGGTGAACTTCGCAGTGAGCGACTCAAACGGTTCAATATCCGGGAAGGTCACACCTTCTGACATCTCCCAAGCAACAAACACAATGAGGATCAGGAGCCAACTAAAGTGGAACTTGTAGCCCTAATCTTCTACTTCATGACATTCCAATTCCAGCTGATTAGCTAGGTACTTCACCCAGTTCATCTGTAGGCCTTCTACACATTTCCCCGTGAGGTCAATGGCAAACCATGTGACCTGCGTTGGTTTATTCTTCCTTACTATATTTCCTACAATTAACTGGCATGCTAGGCACACTGTGCCATTCTGGATGGAAGATACCTTGTAGCCTTGCCTCCCCTTCTCAACATCATCCTAGGTATCCTTGATCTTCTGTGCTAGGGCACGATCTGTGGATTTTCTTGGATAGAAGTCCCGCGGGTTGGGTCCTTGCATACTCAATCTGGTGATCCTATGGATCAACATCAGATCGACTATGATACGATGGTCTAGCCATAAGTAGCTGCCATGGTAACATAAAAGTAGGAGCTTGACACATGCGTTAACTTCCTGGTGCCTTCCAAAGTGTGGGATTTTCATTACATTCAACAGGGTGGATTGCATGAGGTTAATTGTACATGAATGGGGTACTATTTTCGAGTTCTTCCCCTTTGTCCTGGTCAAGTATTTATACGGGGCAAGCATACTATGGTTGTTTCGATCTCCTAGGTTGAAGTCACTGAAATTCAACGTTGCGATATTGTCCTGCTGTGCTCAAACTGCGTGTATCCCCTTCGGATGGTACGTAGTAACCATGGTGTACTCGAAATCTCTATACACACTATCATGACTCATCGTGTTGGCCAGAGGCAGGATGTAGTCAGGCAGTATGGTTGGGATCAACTTCACATTTGCTAGGTCATCTCTGTGCTTGGTTCTCTTTTTTGTGACGACTCGGGATGGTCTGGATCCGCGAGCGGTCGACAGAGAGGCTTGCACTCCTCTCGTCGAGGATGATTGAATACTTGCAGACATTACTTTCTTGGCCATGAGATCGATGAGAACTTCTTAGACAATTTTCTCCCGGCGTTGAGATCGTCCGACATACATGCTTAGATCGGATGGATGAATGCACAAAACAATAGAACTGGTGTCGATCTTACTAATCACAGCGCGGTAGCAATGAGTTATCTCTGAAACAATTCGCAAAAGTGTTGTCAGTGCAACAGTCGACGAAATAAGTAGGAAACAGCATAACATATCTTTCCAACGAACAAGAGGCCTTCATTAATTACATTCTTCTCATTACAGAGTGGTCTCAATGGTCTGGTGGCAAGCTTTCTAACCATAAATGTCATTCTAACCATTCGTGGCATCCGTCTAATGGTTATACTGTCTCCAATGACCATATTTCTTCACCATGGCGAAGTGACATGTGACATTGTTCTGATATCCCAATGAAGTTCTTGTTTTACAAATTTTCCTTCTACGAAGTTCCCTCTGGAACCTTCTGGAATTTTTTGATCTTTGCTTTCTTCCTACTTAGCTTTCTAGCCTTCTTTCTAGTGAACTTTGTCTCATTATTCCTCTTTCCATTATGATTCTTGTCTTCTTTTGGCATAGTAACTTCGCACTGTTGAGATTATTTTGTAGGATGCATGAGCAATACTTCTTCTTTATCTAGGGTAGGTGCTTCAGTCTTCTACTCAGATAGGTGTCTCAAGTTCCCGCGTGTCCTTTCAACTTCGACATCCAAGTTTCTGGTTCCAAATAGCTTTGATCTATTCTCCTATTCTTCAAGTAACTGTGCGATCCTCCTAGTCATTAAATCTTTCAATTCTTGCTTCTTCTGCTCTAAGTCTTCTTCTTCTTTTCCTCTGGCTTGATCCCTTTCAATCCAAGGTTTTCCTAGTAACATATAAAATGGGGCACTGTTCTCAATAAATTTAACAACCTCAAAATCTTCCTCTGTCGAAGCTCCATGAGCACTCATAGATATCTGGGTAAGTCTTCCACATAGGGTTATCAACTTTCCCCTAAATAATCTTATTCCCCCCAATGAAGGAATCATAGCAGGGTTTCCTCAGATTTCCCAAGTTCTTTCTGTCATTATATTCACCTGTGTTTCCTCATCCAGAATACAGTCAATGTCAAAGTTTCCCATTCTTACTTCTCTTTTCTCTTTCTCTTTTAAGATCTCTGATAAATTAGTATCTCTGTGGTCATTCAGGGTTTCTTTCCTCTGTAAAAGTACAGTCTCTGATTCTTGTCGAGGTTCTGCCATGGTATCAGTTTCTTGACCTTTCTCAGGGTTTTCTTGTCTCCTATTCATTCTTTCAATCTTAGCAATCATTCTAGGGAAATCTAAAAATTTGTGATCCATAACTTTACAACAAAGACAACTAGATATTCTATCAGGGCATTCCTTAGCAAGATGTCCCGGTCTTCTGCAACTGTAACAAAGGGTTAATATTCTCTTTCTCTTAAATGATCCCCAACCTTTCCTGTACTGCGCACTAGGATCATAGTAGTTAACCTGCAAAAAAATATTTCTAGGGTCCTGCATCCATTTGTTAGTCCAAACATTCTTTCTATGCATAGGAATAACATATTTTTCATTACTTCTATCCGATCTACTCAAATCAAACCTTCTTTCATCTAGTTGTGCCCTAGTTTTCTGGCTAGGAATTTTTTTATCAAACATACCTAGATCCATACTTCTGAAACAAAAATTTCCACTTATCTTACCTTTAACAAATCACAGAGCTTATAGATCTACAATTTTTCACTATTGCTACCTTTATAAGAGCACAAACTTTCAGATCTTACCTCTTTAATAAAAAATTCACACTTTTACCTTTTAACAGAGCACACAACTTTCAGATCTTACCTCTTCTCTTCAAATCAGACTTCTTTTCTTAGCATAGAGATTCACAGATTAAGTAGAATGATGCGCACTAGGGAAACAGATATATGCACGAAGCTTTCACAGTTTCAGGTTAGATCTTCACACATCGCTACTTTTTCCTCAGTTCCGAACAATCATAGTTTCAGTCTCGATCTTTGCACAAATCTTCTTTTTCCTCATCTCCCAACAATCACAGTTTCTGTCCCGACAACAGAACCATTTGTTGGCACAGGGGTAGACCCATGGTTCAACACTACGACAATGCATGACCAACAAAACTCTAACTATCGGCCCTTTCGGCAACACTTGTGAAGAAGATGAAGTCTCACCTGAGGTAGAGGAAAGGGTGGTTGCCAGACTCCAGTGTCTGCAACCGTAGATGGGACACAGATCTATGATTGTAACACCTTAACAAATCACTTAGCAATATAGTTCATCAATGTTTAACCAATAACTACTTTGCAGATAAAACCCTAATTACAGAGCATCACAATATTCAACTAGATCTAACATCTAGCAACAATTAGCATGACAAAACAGATCAGATCAAGTAGATTCAAGCACTAAGCTCATTCATACAGGTCAGATCCAACATTCACTCTCAGTATTCAACACTAATCTACCATATCAGATTCATCTCTCATCTAACAATGCACTAAGCATTCAAGAAGATAAACAAGAGAGCAACTGTAAATCACAAAGCATTCAAAACACAAGATATACGTGGTTCACCCCCACCCTGGGGCTACGCCCACCAACTCTTTGTATTCTTTATTAGATTCTTCAATCAGTTACATTGATGTGATTATTGATTGGGAGAGATAGTGACATTGACTATTGCTGATATGATTGATGTTTAGTAATGGGGAGAGATAGTCACATTGATGTGATTATTGATTGGGAGAGATAGTGACATTGACTATTGCTGATATGCTTGATGTTTACTAATAGGGAGAGATAATCATATTGATATGAATGATAACTATTGATGTAGAGCATTCCTTGTCTACATATTTACATCAATAATTGGTAATTGTTGTTGACATCAATGTTGGTATTGCCATCAATGCCAAAGGGGGAGATTGTTGGATCATGTTGTCATTGATGCCAATGGTTTGATTGATTGATGTCAAGTGATTGATTGATCATTTATGTAATGTATATTTATTGTCCTTGATGAGAATGATAGATGTCAAGTGGAAACCAATCGATGAAGATGGATCAATGATTTGTCATTGATATGATGAAGATGGATCAATGAGTTGTCATTGATACATGATGCATAGTTGATGTATATGATGCAGTGGTGGATTGATGCATAGGTGAATCATTATAGTCTTATCATGATTGATAAAGTGCACAAATGGATGAACTCCAAAGTGGTCCCCTTATGGTGAAAGCCCTCATGGGAAGACGCTTTGTGGTTGGGAGGACCCATGCTTGTATGTGGAACAATGAGATGAATATCAAGGAAATTGTTGGTGAAACTATCCTAGATGGATAGTGCTTGTCATGCCATTTCCGGTGGTATGTGGAATGTCACATAACTCCTCACGGTTTGAGAGTTATGGCCCTACAAAGTTGAAGGACCCCCATGTGTTGGCTTGAAGCCCCAAATGGTCAAAGAATTCAAAGTGCCCTAAAAGAAGAAATCATTATTTAAATGATAGAGTAAAGTGGCAAAGTCAAGATGGATTATTTAAATAATAAAGAAAAGTGAAAAAATCAAGAAAGATTATTTAAATGATAAAGTATTGGAGAACTTTCTATTTATGGAAAGTGGTTAACCCTAAAAGAAGGAAAATAGGTTAAGTGACCTAGAAATGGGTTAAGTGAACTAAAAATGGGTTAAGTGACCTAGAGGATGAAAGTATAAATAAGGTAGCTATTGTCTCTTGCAGATCATCCTTTTGGTGGATCAATGGAGAGCTTCTTGTGAGATTATCTTGTGGAGTATTGATGGAGAGATTCTTGTGAGAGGATATTTGGTATGGATCTCTTGAGCATGATTGAAGATCTATTCCAAGAAAGAGAGCGTGAGGAGGATCTCATGGATGCATCAAAGTTTCAGAAATTTTGGAGATATTGACGACAAAACTCTCGGAGCTTTATAAACCCTAGTTTCTGAGGTATATGCGGGATGTATTTGTATAGGGTGCGTATACATTGAAGGTATATGCGGGCTATATGAGGACATGGTGAATACAGTGGATAGAATGGTGAAGACTTGTGTTTGAGCTGGTGCCAAGCTCTTGGATGATGAGGCAGGTTCCATATCTGCATTCTATGGCCTCAGATCTATCACTGAGACACTGGTATGGTTACATTATTATCTTGATGGATACTATTGTTTGATGTGTTTTGAATGCTTAAGGAATTCTTTGTATGGATTCTATGTTGTGGTTCATTTTGGTTGATTTGGTTGATGGAGTGAGCAATACTCTTTTGATTCAGTGGTGACATGATTGCTCTGGTATACTAGTTGTTTATACATGATTGAGATAACATTCATATTGATTTGTTGTGGAGCATGAACAAGCTATTGGAGAGCTTGGATGTGTTGTGACTGGCTAGTGGGCAGATTGGATAGTTAGAGACATAAGAGAATGATATATTGTTTGCAGATGATCTGATGAGTTGATATTGAAGGATAAACTCTAACATATCATAAGGTATATGTAGGCTGATGTATACACTGGACATGTACATACGCGGGTTGTAGTGAGCCAGGGCGCGTACACATGCATGCTACACTATTGATAGGTCGTGTACCTGTTGACAGATTGATATATGTTGAGGATTGTTGCCTCATCTCAGTTGGTGCTGAGTATGTAAGCTGAGTCTTGCATAATAGAACTGGTGCTCTTGTAGATTTGTACTCTATTCAGTTGTTGCTGATAAACCCCCAGATTGTTGTCCATAATAAAAATAAAAATTGTACATACATCTTGTGTTCTTTGTGTTCCTTGTGGTGATGACTTGTTGATGATATATTGTTGATATATGTTGCTTATATATGTTCACATCTAACTGGTTATAAATGACAAAAAAGGGTAATGAATAAATGTTGAATGTTAACTAAGAAGTTTTGTGCAAGAGGGAAGATTTGGGAAAAATAGCCCCACACTCATTCACCCCCCCCTCTAAGTGTGGTAGGTGTGTCCAACAATTGGTATCAGAGAGGGCCTTCACTACAAGACTTAACAAGACTTGAAGGAGATCCATATACACACAAATGGATGATGAAGTTCCAATCCTTGATGAGGAAAACTATTCTACTTGGATAATAGAGATGAGATTACATTTGAAGACAATGGGAGGAACAATTTGGAAGACAACCATTGGTGGATCAGTTTCATTGAAGAAAAATTCAAAGTTTTCATCTCAAAGGGAAGGAAACAAGAATGATTCATTGGCTCTCAAGACCATTCTTAGTGGACTCTCTCAAGCCCTATCAAAGAGAGTATGGGACAATGCACTTCCGCCAAGGATCTATGGCTAAAGCTAGAGGAAACATATCAAAGCAATAAGGAGAAACAAAATAATGAAGATCACTCCATCAAGATCACTAAAGGTAAAGCATCTCCAAAAAATCTTGAATGCATTATTTCTAAATGTGATTTTGAAAACATTTCAAGTGAATATAAAAAATCAAGTGAAGATAGCACAAAGGAATATTTTGAAAACATTTCAAGTGACGATAAAGAATCAAGTGATGATATCATAAAGGAATATATTGAAGACATTTCAAATGAAGGCAAAGAATCATGTGATGGTGTTGGAAAGAAGGAAGATATTGAAGGTAAATAATCTCCAAAGACTCTTGATTGCAATGATTCAAAATGTGATGATGTTGAATTTTTCTCAAGTGAAGAAGATGATCTAGAAATAGTTTGTGTAAAGTTTGATTATAGTTATCCCATGGAAAGAATAGAAGAAAATATATTAGAACTTCAGAAGGATATTGAAGAGGGTTTATATAGATATAGAAGTGATCATTTTTATACACACTATAACTATCTTTCAGATAACACTAAGAATTTTCTTAGGAGGAGTCAAAGGTACATCTTGAAGTTAAAGGGAATGATCAAAGAACAAGAAGAGAGTTATAAGACTAAATTAGAAGAAAATAAAGAAGAGATCCCAAGAATAAAGAATGAAAAAGAAGATATGACAGTAGAGGATGAGATTAGCAAAAGTTTTGAAACTATTGTCGATCTCAAGATCCAAATTGAAGAAGCCAAAAGGGTAGAAGAACTTTTGAAGAATCAAATTAATGAAAAAGAAGAGTCACGTTGTAAGTTAGAAGCCAAAATTGTTGACCTTAGAAAGAAGGTAGAGAATTCAAACAAATTCTTAAATAGCTCAAGAATCTTGGATGAGATATTGGAAAGTCAAAGATCACCATGTGATAAATCAGGTCTTGGATACAAAGGAGAAGATACAAATGATGAAGCAAGAACCTCAAAGAAGAATGAGGTAAGTCCATCAAAGAAGGAAGGCAATGTTGCAAAACAACCATCTACACAAGGCAAATAAAATATCAAAAGAACAAAGCAAGCAAGACATCAAGAAGCTAATTTTGGGACACCAAAGCAAAGGTATGAAAGTATTTTTCATGGACATTTCTATTCATGTAATGGATATGGTCACAAAGATTTTGAATGTAGATCTTATGAAAGGAGATATAATGGAAGATTTTGTATGAGGTGTTGGAGATGTGATCAAGTAGGACATATTGTTGTTCACTGTAACACCATGAGATGCTACAACTGTAGTGGATTTGGCCACAAATCCCAGGAGTGTTGGAACACAAGAAGAAAGTCCATGATGAGGAATTTACATAGAATGGATAGAAGAAGGAATGAGGTAAGAAAGGGAGACATATTTGAAAATATGGATGCTCATAGCTCAATTTATGAGGAGCAGGGACACCTACAAAAGTGGGTGAAGAAGACAAAGCAGCCAGAATAGAATGAAAGACTGAAGGGAAGCTCAAGTAAGTCATCTACTGAGGTATACATGGGTGAAAATGGTATCAGTCATGTAAATACGCAGGCTGACCTTATATAGGTCACATAAATACGCGAGATGTATGTGCAGCAGGCCACATATATGTGAAAAAGCCTTGGGAAAAAGGCAATGCACATGGATTGCAGCTTGATGTGATGGTATAACTCTATGTTGCAAGGATTGTTTATTGCAGGTTCTGACACTGTTTGTTGTAGGTTTTCATGGTTCTATGTTAGATCATGTAAGGTGACGATGTAAAATATATCTTGGGTACATGGCACTAACCCATGAGTATGGATTGATGCTGATCAAATGCTCATCTATTGGATTATATAAAATAAAATGTTGGGGTACATGGATGGTACTTTTTGAAGTTTCATTCATATATCTTATGATGTATTATTAGAAGCATATGTTGGATATCATGGTGCATACATTTGGCATATGGATGGACTATATATTGAGACATGTAGTTGGTGAGTTGATGAGATGACCATGTTGTACATCATTGATAGTTGATGCATGATTGGTACACTTCTAGTACATTGGTAGAACTACCTACTAGTAGGATGATTGGCACATGTTTTATGGAGGATTTGACATACATGTATATGATTCATCATTTTGTGGTATTGGTGAATGGTGGTGTACATGTTTTGGTACACTCATATATGGCACATGCTTGATAGCCAAACTGTCCCTTTCACTTGTTATCTCAACTGAGTCTCCACTGGATCTGACATGCATGTAGTTAACCATGGTGAATCTTCAGTTGCATGTGAGTTCACTGATTCACTGAACTCTCACTAGTGCATGTTTAGTTACAACTAGTACAACTGATCTTAACTCACATAACTACACTTATAATTCTTTTACAAATCCAAATCACTCAGTTATGAATGAAATAATAGATTAATATTTATTGTCTAATTTAATTAAGGGAAAAGTAAATTAGACACATGTTTCTTGTTGACTTTTCAACACTCCCTCTCAATAAGAAAGGGATTATCCTTCACCCCAATCCTGTCTCTATGATATTCGAATTTTCTCCTGGTGAGCGCCTTCATTAGAATGTCAGCATCCTAATCTTCCTTAGGAATGTATTGAAGCAACACGATCTTCCGCTGCACACAATCTCTGAGATGATGATACCGGATATCTATATGCTTAGATCTGTCATGAAACACATGATTAATCGAGAGTTTAATGCAACTATGATTATCACAATAAATCACTGATCAGATCTAAATGAGAACCAACCAAACCAACCAAGATCTTCCTCATCCAGATAGCCTCACATGTAGCTTGAATCGCTACCATGTATTCCGCTTCCGCTGAACTAAGTGCCACAGATCTCTGTTTCCTGCTGTACCAAGAAACCACTGTAGATCCGATACTAAATATCCCACCTGATGTGCTCTTTCTGTCCATTGGGCTGCCTGCCCAATCTGAATCCGTGAAGCCATGCAACTTCACCTCATCCGTCTGTCTATACCATAATCCATACTTAGATGTGCCCTTCAGATATCTCAGGACATGCTTACCTTCCTTCCAAAAGAGTTTGGTAGGCCTAACCATCGCTTGACTTAGCTGGTTAACCATGTAGAAAATGTTTGGTTTCGTGTTCACTAAATACATTAGTGAACCCACTAACTGTCGATAGACAGTAGCATCCACTACTTCTCCATAAGTAGCATCCTCTTTCCTCCAGTTTCCTGGAAGAGGAGTATCCATGGGTTTGCAGTCGTCCATGTGAAACTTACCTAGTATCTCTCTTGCATACTTTCCTTGAGACACAAAAAGTTCACCATATTGCTACCATATTTCCAATCCAAGGAAATAATGAAGAAGGCCTAAATCTTTCATCTCAAACTCCTTTGCAAGTTCATCCTTGCATGAGTGTATCAACTGCTCATCACTAGTCAATATTAAATCGTCAACATAAAGAACAATGATTAAAATCTTACCCTCCACCACAATTTGGTATAGGTTTGCATCCACTTCACTTTTGGTGAAGCCCAATCCGGTGAAATAGTTGTCTATCTGAGTGTACCAAGCATGTGGTGCTTGCTTCAGCCCATACAATGCTCTCTTGAGTCTGCACACATGCGACTCTCTGTCAAAGGTCTCAAAACCTTTTGGATGTTCAATGTACACTTCTTCCTCAATGATCCCATTGAGGAACACAGTTTTTACATCCATATGATGAATGCACCAACCCATCTGCACTGAGAGTGCAAGGATGGATCTTATGGAAGAGTATCTTGCGACAGGTGCAAAGGTCTCATCATAATCTATCCCCTCGATCTGTGAGAATCCCTAGGCCACAAACCTGGCCTTGTATTTCTCCACACTCCCATCAACAACTTGCTTTACCTTGTAGATCCATCTTGAACCTACCACTGATTTATCAATCGGTCTTGGGAAAATTTCCCATGCACTATTTTTGACAATGGAGTCATACTCCTCTACCATAGAATCAACCCAAGTGGGGTCCTGCACTACTTCCTAAAAGGAAGATGGTTCAGTCACAATACATTTTCTCATGAGATCCATGTATCCAACAAATCGATCAGGAGACTGTCTCTATTTGCGCTGTGAAGTAGGGGCTCCTACATTCTGTGTAGCATCTAGTCTCAATCTATCAGCTTCCGTGGTGCACTTTCTTCCATTTCTGATGGATGGCTCTACTTGAGTGGTTTCCTCCACTCCATGAACCTCCTCATGTGGCTGATCCACATCTTGAGACTCATCCTTGGGAACCAACAGTTCCTCTTCTGCATGCAAATCTAGCTCCCTCTCAAGCGACAACCACATGGCTTTCCCCTCATCGAATTTTATATCCCGTCGCATAACAATCATCTTACTATTCAGAAAATACACACGATAATTATGGGGTGTTTCTGTGTACCCCACAAATATCCCAACTTCAGCAGTTGGTTCCAGCTTCTTCTTGGCATCCTTGGTCACATGCACATAAACAAATGAGCCAACAATTTTAAAATGAGAAACATTAGGTTTATTACCAGTAAAATCTTCTTCAGGTGTACTCATGCCAAGTACTCTATGAGGACAACGGTTCTGCACATAAACTATAGTATTGCATGCTTCTTCTCACAAATGCATTGGTAGGCCCTAATCATGCAACATCGCTCATGCTGCACCCACGATCATTCTGTTCTTTCTCTCTGCAACCCCATTTTGTTGTGAGTTATGAGGTTCTATGAGTTCTCTTCGAATTCCTTCTCTGCTGCAGAATTCTTTGAATTCATTAGAGATGTATTCTCCACCATTATCGCTCCTTAGAGCCTTCACTTACTTCCCTGACTCTTTCTCCACCAATGCTTTAAACTCATAGAACTTTGAGAATGTTTGATCCTTCTTCTGCATGAAGAATATCTAGCATTTACGAGAAAAGTCATCAACAAAAATAACATAATACTTGTGTTTTGTTGTTAAAGCAACCGATAATGGTCCACACACATCCATGTGAATTCTCTCTAGGTTCACCGAAGCACTGTTCTCCTTTTCATGAAAGGTGGACTTTACATACTTCCCCAGGGTGCACCCCTTGCACTGATCTAACTGAGCAAGTGTTCCCCTTGGAAGTCTAGTAGATATTTGTTGCATGATCTTCAAGGCTCCATGATGAAGATGGCCCAATCTCATGTGCCATAATTTGCCCTCATCCTGGCTCACCACTGTTTCTGCCTTGCCTATCATGGCACCGCATCCATCTACCTCCAACATGTAGAGATTCTTAACTCGAATCCCTATCTTCTTGACTTGACCCATTTCTTTATGTCGCAGGTAGGATTTAACACTGCTAAAAACAACATCATAGCCTCTGTCCTCCAACATTGCGACTGAGAAGAGGTTTTTCTTCAGACCTGGAACATGCATAACATTTTTCAATTGAAATGGTTTACCTGACTCCCTCTGAAAGGTAATGGTACCAATACTAGTTTCACTGTATCATCCATCATCACCCATCTCTATATGCATTTTGAGATCTTTCTCCTCCAAGTCAATGAAAGACTCTTTATCTCCCATCATGTGGAAGGAAGCGCCACTATCCAAATACCACATCGATCCCGATGCACTTGAAGCCATGCATGCAATTAAAGTGAAGTCAATCTCAAATTGTGAGACAAGAGCCACACCAGTTGCAGATCCAACAAACGTCTTGTTCTTCCTCTTCTGTGGATAGTTAGTAGGAGATGCCCATGTTTGTGATAGTGAAAACACTTCACTTTGGATAAATCCAACATCTTGACTTTAGACTCGGATTTTGGATGGAATTTCTTCCCTTTCCCTTTCCTTGCCTTGGCATTCAAAGCACAATCCTCTTCATCATCGCGCTTTGATGAAGATCCATCTCTGGTGTTCCGCCTGAACTCCTCTTGCACTAGATCCGACCATAGTCGTCCCCAATCCGACAATTTTTCCCTTCCATTGACAGAGTCTTGATAACTGTGCCAACTCTTAGGAAGTATTAGGAGCTCCAATCTCACCAAATCATCAGCAACGACTGTTATTCCCACACTTCCAAGCTCATACCGACATTGGAAAAACTTTGTGAGATATTTTGGAATGGTGTCGCCTTTCTCCATCTTGATCTTCCTGAGTTTATCTTTGAGCGCCAATTTCCTATGGTCACTACTATTTTGGAACAGATCTGTCAAAACCTTCCACATTGCATATGTTGTGGCTTTCCCATGGAGACTTGAGACAATGTGGTCTCATACTCCCTCCAACAAAATCCTCCTCGCCTTCGCCACTTTCTTTTTCCATGCATCAATATTTGCAGTGTCTGTCGCATACGGCTTAGGAACATCGTTGTCAATGTAACCCTTCAAGCCATTGTCTTCGAGTACTACTTCCATCCTGTCCTTCCAAGCAATGTAGTTCGAGCTGCCCTCAAGTGAATACTCCAACCTCAAGCCATTGAAAGACATTTTCGATCTTGAATCAAGTGTCGCACCAAGAAAATATTGCAAATTCAAATGTTATCCAACCACCATAACTCAACTGCTGCAATCCCTCTTCCTTGGGAGGTTTGCACCCCACCTGAGAGTAGCCTGAGGGAATTTCGCACCCTTCCTATGTGTAGCCTGCGAACTTGCCTAGGAAGTTTGCACCCTGCTTCACTGTAGCCTGCGAGAATGCCAATGAAGTTCACACCCTGCTTCACTGTAGGGTGAGGGAAGTTCACACCCTGCTTCAATATAGCCTGCGAGAATGCCAATGAAGTTCGCAGCCTGCCTTTGTCTAGGATGCGAGAATTACTGTTCCTGAAAATGATGGTAGTTTTCAGTACTAGGGTTCGCACCCTACTAGAGATGGGACCTGCGAGAATGAAATAATGTTCGCACCTCACTTCCGTGACCCCATGGCCTCTGTGGCTCTGATACCATGTAGAAATTTCAATGCAAATTAAGTATTTCCTGTGATTCTCCTAATCTAACAATTATGCCACTGTTAAATACGGAATCACTTCTACTATTATTCTTGTGGAAAATTAAACCACGATCACAACCACAAGAACAAAGTGAAATATCAAGAACACATAACACTGAAGTTTTACTGGGAAAGCGTAAAGCTAAAAACCCCACTATCATATATTATGTACATCATGAATCATGAAACAATCTCATACAAAACTCTAATCCAAGAGCTCTCAGTACAATACAATCATTTCACACTGTCATACACAAATCAACAAATACATGTGCCAATTCTTGTGTCTAGACAACCTGCCTCCTCTGCACAATCTCTACAATTCGAATTCTCACAATGAATTATTCACTAGTTTTCACATGCTCATAAGAATATTCATTGCATGTGTGATCAAATCACAACTCATAGCCAAAATTCCCCTTTCACCTATTATCTCAACTAAGTCTCCACTGGATCTGACATGCATGTAGTTAACCGTGGTGAATCTTCAGTTGCATGTGAGTTCACTGATTAACTGAACTCTCACTAGTGCATGTTTAGTTACAACTAGTACAACTGATCTTAACTCACTTAACTACACTTATAATTTTGTTACAAATCCAACTCACTCAGTTATGAATGAAATAATAGATTAATATTTATTGTCTAATTTAATTAAGGGAAAAGTAAATTAGACACATGTTTCTTGTTGACTTTTCAATAGATGTATATGATGCAATGGTGGATTGATGCATAGATGAATCATTATAGTCTTATCATGATTGATAAAGTTCACAAAGGGATGAAATCCAAAGTGGCCCCCTTATGGTGAAAGCCCTCATGGGAAGACGCTTTGTGGTTGAGTTGTGGTTGGGAGGACCCATGCTTGTATGTGGAATAATGAGATGAATATTAATGAAGTTGTTGGTGAAAATATCCTAGATGGATAGTGCTTGTCATGCCATTTCCGGTGGTATGTGGAATGCCACATAACTCCTCACGGTTTGAGAGTTATGGCCCTACGAAGTTGAAGGGCCTCCATGTGTTGGCTTGAAGCCCCAAATGGTCAAAGAAGTCAAAGTGACATAAAAGAAGAAATAATTATTTAAATGATAAAGTAAAGTGACAAAGTCAAGATGGATTATTTAAATAATAAATAAAAGTGACAAAATCAATAAAGATTATTTAAATGATAAAGTATTGGAGAACTTTCTATTTATGGAAAGTGGTTGACCCTAAAATAAGGAAAATAGGTTAAGTGACCTAGAAATGGGTTAAGTGACCTAAAAATGGGTTAAGTAACCTAGAGGATGAAGGTATAAATAAGATAGCAATGGTCTCTTGTAGATCATCCTTTTGGTGGATCAATGGAGAGCTTCTTGTGAGATTATCTTGTAGAGTATTGATGGAGAGCTTCTTGTGAGAGAATATTTGGTATGGATCTCTTGAGCATGATTGAAGATCTATTCTGAGAAAGAGAGCGTGAGGAGGATCTCATGGACGCATCAAATTTTTGGCAATGCCAGAGATCTTGACGGAAAAACTCTCGGAGCTTCAGAAATCCTAGTTTTTTAGGTATACATAGATTGTTTGTGTATAGGGTGCGTATACATTGAAGGTATACACGGGTTGTATGAGGATAGGGTGCGTACAATGGATAGAATGGTGAAGAATTGTGTTTGAGTTGGTGCCAAGCTCTTGGATGATGAGGCAGGTTTCAGATCTGCATTCTATGGCCTCAAATCTATCACTGAGTCACTGGTATGGTTACATTATTGTCTTGATTGATACTATTGTTTGATGTGTTGTGAATGCTTAGGGAATTCTTGGTATGGATTCTATGATGTGGTTCAGGTTGGTTGATGGAGTGAGAAATACTCTTTTGATTCAGTGGTGACATGATTGATGTGGTATACTAGTTGTTTATACATGATTGAGATAGCATTCATATTGATTTGTTGTGGAGCATGAACAAGCTATTGGAGAGCTTGGATGTGTTTTGACTGGCTGGTGGGAAGATTGAACAGTCAGAGACAAAAGAGAATGATATATTGTTTGTAGATGATCTGAGTTTATCTTGAAGGATAAACCCTAACAACTCAGAAGGTATACGCAGGTTGTTGTATACACTGGATGTGTACATATGGGAGTTGTAGTGAGCCAGGGCGCGTACACACGCAGGCTGCACTATTGATAGGTCGCATACATGTTGACAGATTGATATCTATTGAGGATTGTTGCCACATCTTGGTTGGTGTTGAGTATGTAAGTTGAGTCTTGCATAATAGAGATGGTTCTCTTGTAGAGTTTTACTCTATTCAGTTGTTGCTGATAAACCCCCAGATTGTTGTCCATAATAAAAATAAAAATTGTACATACATCTTGTGTTCTTTGTGTTCCTTGTGGTGATGACTTGCTGATGATATATTGCTAATATGTGTTCACATCTAACTGGTTATAAATGACAACAAAGGGTAATGAATAAATGTTGAATGTTAACTAAGAAGTTTTGTGCAAGAGGGAAGATTTGGAAAAAATAGCCCCACACTCATTCACCCCCCCCTCTAAGTGTGGTAGGTGTTTCCAACAGTTCACCCCCACCCTGGGGCTACGTCCACCAACTCTTCGTCTTCATTATTAGCTTCTTCAATCAGTTACATGCACAGAGCCACAAAATCCTACTCCGCATAAGATAGGAGATCTGCACGCACTCTGCCAGATCCTCCTTCCCCGAGTAGATCTAAGCACAAAGCTTTACACAACCTTTTACAGTCACTTGCACTTAGCCTTGCAAGTCTCACACAATATGCACAAAGCAATTACAACCATTACTTGCATCTATCCAAAAGGCACTTAGCCATTTCATAATCACTACATCACCTAACATCTATTTATACATTACAAAATAGTGCCTAAACATGGGTAAACCCATGGGCCGACATCCCCATACCCGTTACATAAGCCCAAAACCCAAAAATCCCTAAAAAGGGGACGAGATATTGTGATCTCCACTTCATCTTGCGCTTCACCTTTGACAGCCTGTCGAAGTCCTAAAAATAGGTCTAACATGACCAAGGATCCTCAAAACTTGGTCAAGGGCCAACAATATTTCTAAATTGGAAAAATACATTCCATGTGCATGTAGATGCATCAACGATAGAACTTGGAGTTATCTTAGCACAACCAGGAGCGAGAGACTTGGATCACTTGATAGCGTTCGCAAGAAGAAAGTTATCAGACCTAGAACAAAATTATAACACGACAGAAAGAGAAGGCCTAGCCATGGTTTATGCACTACAAAAGTTCATACATTACCTATTGGGAAAACACTTTAAGATGTTTACAAATCACTCAGCCTTGAAATACCTAGTCAACAAGCCAATGTTGGGGGGGATAATTTGTCGATGGTTACTTCTATTTCAAGAATTTGATTTTGAAGTAATAGTTAAACTAGGAAAATTGAATGCATGACCTAACCACTTGTCCAGGGTCATAAATGGATAAGAGGCTATGAATTTAGAAGACAACTTTCCAGATGCACAGTTATTCTCAATACAGATTGTTGATGAATACTTCACAGATATCATTCAGTACTTGACTATAGGTACTGTGCCACAAGAATATACCACCACGCAAAAGAAGAATCTGGTAGTCCGCGAGAATGACTATCAACTAATTGTAGGACATCTATACAAAATGGGTGCAAATAACATCTTGTGTAGGTATGTGTTAGAGCATGAACGACCAAGAATTTTAGCAGAAGCCCACGAGGGAATCACAGGAGGGCATTATGTAGGAAAATAAACTGCACAGAAGGTACTACGTGCAGGACTATGGTGGCCAACGATTCACAGGGACTCAAAAGACTACTGTCAGAGATGCGATGTCTGTCAAAGGGTAGGCAAACCCAATAGAAGAGACAAGATGCCACTATGACCACAAGTAACATTACAAGCATTTGAAAAATGGGCAATAGACTTTGTGGGACCAATTAACCCACCATCCAAAAGAACAGGGGCAAGATACATTATCACCATGACAGAATACCTAACAAGATGGGCGGAAGCCGCACTAGTAAAATATTGCAACGCAGGGACAACTGCACATTTCTTGTTTGAAAAAGTAATCACTAGATTTGGGTGCCCAAGAGTTTTGATGAGTGACCAAGGAAAACACTTCATAAACCACACCATCCGTGCGATGACTGTAGAGTTTGAAGTCCATCACAAAAAGAGCACACCGTATCATCCACAAGCGAATGGCAGAGTAGAAGCCTTCAACAAAATTATGGAGAATGCACTGACAAAGATTTGTAACGTCAACAGAGATGACTGGGACCTCAAAGTACCAATAGTATTATGGGCATATCAGACTACATGCAAAAATTTGATAGGGCGCACACCATTCAAACTAGTCTATGGCCAAGAAGAAGTAGTGCCATTATAATTTTTAGTACCCATCTTACGTGTAGCAACTATCAGACAAATGACAGAACGAGGCACAGTACATGAGAGACTGAATCAATTATTGAAAATGGAGGAAGACCGAATCTTGGAAGGATTCCATAAACGAGTGTATAAATCAAGAGACAAAGCTTGGCATGATCGACACATCAAGAAGAAGGCGTTCAAGGAAGGAGATCTAGTATTTCTCTATGACAACAAATTGTTTCAGCAACCGGGGAAGCTTATAATGCATTGGGTAGGACCATATGAGGTAAAATTTGTCACATATAGAGGAGTTGTATAGTTACGAGATTTAGCAGGTGCAGAACTCAAGGGAATGATAAATGGGAGTCGACTGAAGCTGTACAAGGATAGTCGACCACCTATCGCGTAGTGGAAAAAAAAAAAAAAAAAGAGAACAAAAAGGAAACAAGACTAAAAAGCGCGCAAAACGCCAGAGATAGAAAGGCCACATGACGTTCGAAACATGGATTTAGTAAAGGAAAGGACAATAGTTACATACAAAGTAAAAACGAGCGGGAAACAAAAATCCGGAAATAGCAGTATGACATGACAACACTAAGCGGAATTAAAACACAATAAGGACCAATGGGACATCACATTAAACACGCCAACGGGAGATGGAAAAGCAAGCGTAATGGAAAGTATGAAACTGCCGTAGATACATTGAACCCACAATTATGGTGCATTAAAAGCATAATGGAGGAAGATTCATCGACAAGCTTCGTGACAAGCCCATACAACACACGAGCACAGGAGAAATTAGTCTATTCGCGAAAGGAACAGAGAGAGAGAGAGTAATAGCAACCAAAACGAACAGAGCGAGACCACAGAGCTCACACAAGTTATTCGAACTCAACACATGTTCGAAAATCACCACTATGGAACCACCGAAGCAAGTAGAAGAAATCCAGACAACCAAACCGACTAGGGTTCAAACTAGGTCAAGAGGACCGCTGGAAGAAAATGAACAACAATAGTCGGAGATCGTCGAAATCGATGAAATCCCATCCCCAAAGATTATACCAGTGAACTCTACACTGATTGTGGAAGAAATTCAGCAACCACAAGTAGAGGCCACGAAATAAGATGCGCTAGCAGCGGCGCAGGAGCCTCAGAACCAGAAAGCGAAAATTCAAAAGGAGGTGCATCCAGAGACCACCAACGCAACCCAGGAAGTTAATGGGACAACATAAAATCTAGAAGCAATGGTAGAGTTAGACGAGTTGCAAACGACCATCTTAGGTCAACCAGCAGGGGATACCGCTGAAGATGTCTCATCTTGGCCAGAATGGATTACGGGGGAACAACCAGAAATTGTTGTAACTTTGAACCAACCATCGCAGTAGGAAGACAGAGTTCATATACTAAGCTCACCTCGCAAGAAAACTGCAAAAAAAATTGTTCTACCATGCATACCAACTGGAGTTTAGGAAGAACCAGAGCTATTGGGTCACGTTGGGAAGCTCAAGTATTCCGACCATGATGTATCAGATGAAACCAATTTCTCAGAACTTGCACAAAGGGTCTTTATGTAGACCATAGCCATAAACCAACTTGGAGAAACGATCAACCAACCACACCAGTGGGCAGCTGGGAGAACAAGAATCTTGGGTTTGCTGAAGTTACCACATTTTTGCGGAGGCCAGTACGCGACAACATGCGTCAAGCAACTGTTAGCAGTCATAGATGGAGGGGATATATGGCTGGAAAAACCCGTCCCCATAACCATTGAGCTTATTTCACAAATAACAAGATTACCAATCCGGGGTATGGATCCCGCGCTGATTCCGGATGACAAATCCAAGGAGAAAGCATTGGTAGAGGAAATGAAGAAGAAATATGGCACCTCCAAGGGAACAAGAGGCATCATGATCAAACAAATCAACAACACAACTACACAATTGGGTGCAAAGATATTAGCTTGCAAATTGCTCAGAAAATGCCGCAAAGATGAAGTACCAGCAGGAGTCATTGCAGTTGCAGCTCAGTGCACAGAAGACACCTCTATGAGTTGGGTGCCATATCTATTGAACTTATTTCAAGAAGACTACAAGGATATGTAAGACCTAGGTACAGAGTTCCATTACTCATGGCTGATTACCCTAATAGCCTTCATGGGATGGAAAGAACTAGGGTACGTAATTTTTTGCACGAGACCACATCCAGCGGGAGAAAGATACCTATTACTGAGATCTGGGCTGCAGGCCAGGCATAAGAGGGAGAATGGAATCATATTCGAAGCATACCTGCAGGACATACAGGAAGCTATCAATTGATCATGGAGAATAACACCAGAGGCTGTCACGCGATATGTAGACATCACCAGTTTTCTGGCCACAAGACAAACAATGTGGATACAACCAAGGCAGGATCCAGATAAACAGTGACTACAAATGCACAACTGCATCACAGAGGGTAATATCAACATGGTCATCAGCGAATGGTGTGATGAATGGAAGATCCCAACCATTACCTAGGAAGTACCGGAAAGAACAACAGAATGAGAGGCAACGCAGGTGGAAACACAACCTTCAAAAATCTTAGTGCCCAAGAAACCAAGGACGGGCCACAACAAGTTGATTCAGGAAGAAGAAGGGAAAAAAAAGACAGGATCCCAGAAGGGGAAGAAAGAGACTACACAGCTGACCAATGGACAACCAAAACAAGCTAAGGGAGTGTAGGAGGCTGCCCCAAATCCCAACACACAGGAATAAGGGGGAACTAAGAGACTAGCTGCGTAGGAAGGAGGTGCGCGCAAGAAAACAAAGGCACAATGAGCATCGCCGGACTATACGATCACGAAGGATGATGAAGAAATGATCACCGGAATGGTCCAAGATTTCCTAGTAGAAGATTTCGATCATGCATCCCATCACAGGGATAAACTACAAAAAGAGATGGCATAAATGGGACAACTCCTCAAGAAATTTGGGGAAGCACAAACAACAAGCAACAACGAAGGCATATAATCATCAACAACACAAACCAAAGAAATAGTGGAGGTAGAAGAACGAGACCCAGTCCACTCCATGCCACACATAAACGCAATGATTTACATCAAACCTAGCATGTTGCGCATGGATGAAATCGTGGGGTAGACACCCTTGAAGGATTTATACCACATCTAATTGGTATTGACATGGATTCCATCAAGGGAACTACACAAATTGCAGGTTGGCGTCGACCCCGAGGTACAGTCTCGTGCAAATAAAAATTTAGTAAAGCTAAAATAAGCAACAAAGAAGCAGGAGGCCCTGGAAAAAGTTTGTGAGCAGGCCAAGATTGAAACTCAGGAGGAAAAATAATGCAGGAACGAATTGGAACGAAGAATGGGAGGAATTTTTGAGAAACTCCCAAGCAACGCGCAAGGAGATGGACTCCTTGTTGCAGAAAAGATCAAGCAGATTGCACAGGCAATTGATCGATATCAGAAGGAGATCGAGGGTCTCTGAGAGAATCTCACACCAATCACTCCACCAATAGTGAAGGAGCAAAGGAAGCAGGAAGCAACAACGTAGTTGCAGGAGATAGAACAACAAGTTAGAACAACAACTGAATTATTCGATAAGGCATCGCAACTTTGGACAAGGTTGGAAGAGGATCCACAGGTCAAACGCTAGGACAAGGAAGAGGAAAAGATCAATGCAATGATCCAAGAAATCAAACAGAGGCATAAGACCATACCAATCCTAGAACGAGTCAAAGGGACACATGAGATGAAGAATATGTAGACAGAACTTATCACTGCACAAACACAGAAACAAGAACGTCAAGCTCAAATAGATCCACTGTAGGAACGGGTAGCAGAAGTACTCACACATGCATAAGGAGATAAAACACAGATAGCATAGACCCAGGCAGATTGTGCAGGATTTCTGAGCGACAAAGTGGTAGTTCAGGTAGAAGACACCATTAAGGAGAAGACCACATAGGCACTGACAAAAGCATCAGAGCTCAAGGAAAAGTTCTAGACGATCACCAAGGAGATCGAGGAAGATCATAAGGATTAGGTGACTCGGTACGAGTTACATGTCAGTTTTGGGGGCATGTTGGCACCAGGCCGAAGTAGAAATAAGGATGATCATGGGAAAGAAAGCATGCAGAAACTGAAGTAACAACTGGAATGTAAGACAACACGTGCGCATGCAAGACAACGTGCACAAGGAAAGCGACATCTGGAGGAAGAACAACATGCATGCATGGGAGGAAGACCTAACATCGGTAGGGTTAGCGTTTTAGTAATGCATTGTAAATGGATGAAGAGCCCAATATATATAAATATAGATACGCAAGTATCATAGAGAGGTTGGATTTAGACACGCAGGTATCATACAGAAGTTGGTTCGCTTTTTGTAATAGTTCAGCTTTTGTAGTATTCCATCGTAGCGATGTATGAGTTGATGCGTTATGTAATACTGTTATGAACCATTTTTGTAAGATGTTGAGCTAAGAACATAGGAGAGAAGGAAGATCTGAGGATTATCTCATAGGTTGTGGAGCCTAGTGCGATCTAGTTCGCCTCATATAGATCTGACCCATTTTGAGGAGAATTGTAAACGCGCGGCGTTGGAGATGCAAAACTACCATAATAAAAGAGCCAAGAGCCAAATCTTTGTGGACATAGCCCAGGAGGTTTGAACCACGGTAATATCCGTGTAATGTGATGAATGCATGTATATCTTTGTTTCTTCAATAATTAGATGTTATGCTTAATGAATGAGTTAATACATTGTTACAGAATACGATTGTGGTGTTCGGGAAATGAATTGTGAAAGATAGATGCACACTCGTGAGTAATAGTAGATTGCAATCCCAATTCGTAGTACATGGCTCTGAATAATAAACCCATATCTCTTACTCAATCCTAGGATGTAAACACCTGAGTCTTATAGCCACCCATTTAAATCTATCTCGGGTGAGACTGCGCAGTGCACCCTGTGTATTGTGTTGCCTTTTGGTTTACCAGGAGGGCCGATAGTTTTAGAAGCTTTGTTGGAAACCCGAAAGACATGAACCCTGGGTCAATAACTCATACGGTAAGGGAGAGTAGATAACCAACAACCACAACTATGGACATATAGCTCACGATTGTAGAAGCATGATAGATACTTCCATGAAAGAGAACATTGATATCAGATATAAGAAGGCCTAGAAAATAAAACAAGAACATGTAAAGGAAGAACATATGAATAAAGGATACCTAGAAGTAATACTCTCAGGATTGGAAATAGTTTGAGATCAGGAAAAATATACAGGGAAAAAGGAATATGTCAGATATAGGAAGGTTTGGAGAAGAAAAGAAAAACAAGAAGAACAAGTGAATGAAGATCAGGTTCCAAAGATCGTGTTCACGTGATTTGCAGTAGTGCAAGATCACGATGATGAAGAGGAAAAGAGGAAGAAGTCAAAATTCAGAAAGAGGATGATGATGAATTCACAAATGAAGAGGAGGATTACTCTGCATCGGAGCAGGTATTTTTCTGAGCCATCTGACTTGGAGACTCTCAGTAAATATGAATAATGAAGAGGGGGAGTCTAAGCAGCAACTCTACAGATCATAGAACTATCTTTAGAGAAGTTTGAATTATTTGCAGTTTTTGGACAGATAGTTTCAAAGTGGCAGAGATTCATGATTGTATATAGGATTCCACATATGTACATATTGTTGCAAAAATGCAGAGTCTGATATGCAGAATGAATAGACAACTTGAGCAACAAGGAATATGTTGTAATCAATTGCAATAGATGGATCAACATTGTGTAGCAGAGTCATGGACAATTTTATGACATATGGACAGAGATGGATTCATGAGAGCTTTCATAGGTCTAAACAGATACATGATAGTGGATGAAAGAATATTGGAATCAATGGACAAGTATAATCAGAAAAGAAAGTAGTTAAATGCACCACAAAAGATATATAGTTAGAATAAGGTATGGTCATTGATGTGAACTTGACAATTCATGACGACTTGAAGTCAAGTAACTTTGAATGTTTTTTATATATGCCAATGAATTATAAGAGGAAGCACCAATGGAAAAAGAACACCAGAAGAGAGGAAAAAAAACATATACATGAAATCCCACATTGATCTACACGACATCTTGTAGAAAATTCAAGGAAGAGAAATTTGAGACAGATATCAGAAGCAAATATATAGAGGGTGCACATGAAGTCAAAGAAAGATTGTTCAGAGATGGTATATCAATAGGGGGAGTTACCCTTTACCCATGATGTCAAAGGGGGAGAAAGATAAATATCATAAGACAAAGATTAGAAACATGAAGACATGGGGAGCAACCCCAAGGGGAGATACCCTTTTCCATTTATGTCAACGGGGGAGAGAAACATGAGGAGAGAAACATTGGAGGAGCATTGGTCAAAGATGGAGTATGAATTTTGCTATCAATGCCAAAGGGGGATATTTTTGGATAGTTGGTTTTCAATGATGTTGTTGGACAATTGATTGTCATTGATGTCAACAATAAGTGGTTGGCATTGATGTCCACTGATGTGATGGGTTTATTTGGAGAAGTCTCCAAATTGGTCCCCTTATGGCATAGCTCTAAGCATGACCCTCATAGGAACATGCTTTGAAGAAGTCTACACGAAACCCATAGGTATGATTATGAATTTCTAAATTGTTTGAGGAATAAGGACATGAATGACAATGCAAATGAAGGTAAAACACTCATAGATGTATATTCCTCATCATGCCATTTCCAACGATAGGTGGAATGTCATGTAGTTCCTCACGGTTGAGGATTTATGAGGTCATGAAGTTGGAAGCCCCAAAGATGGGTTAAGAAGCCCCTAATTGGTTGTAGGTCATTAATGAAAGGGTAAATTTGTTGTAACAAAAACGTTCAAGAAGCCCCTAATTTGTTGTAGGTCATTAATGAAAGGGTAAATTTGTTGTAACAAAAAATTTCAAGAAGCCCTAAAGTTAAGGAAAGAGGTTACTTAGAAAAAAAAATATTTACAGCGCAAGAAGTCACTCATAAGTACATTCACACACACATTCTATTGAATATCTTCTATGTGAGTAAATGATTCTTATATGAGGTAACTAAGGATATCTTAGGCGGATTTTAGAGGGAAGATGAAGTGAAGAATAATGAAATTCCAACGGAGGATGAAGTCTTGTGATGATGTGTTATAAGGTATGTTATTTAAAGGTCATCTTACCATTTTTTCTAGAATGATTTAGATAGCGAAAAATGTAGGAGGTTGAGAAGACATGTCAAGGTACCTATGGTAAAATTTTCAGCTTACGGGTCGTTTTATTTTTGGATATACACTCTGTGAAAGATATGGTTTTTGACTAGTTCTGAAACTAGTCTTAAACATGTGTTCCGGGTAAAGCAGTCATAACTTCTTCATAGAGGATCCAAATTCCGTGAGACAAATTCAAGTAGAAATATAACAATCTTTAGTATATTTTTTGTAAGTTTCATAATCAAATATAAAATATTGAACGCGTGGAATGCTATACAAGTTTTCTCTCTAGAATAGGCTAGAATTTAGCAAGGTCTTCCATTTTCACTATAACTTCTATTTTGAGAAATTTCAGACCCTGAAATTTTGAAGAGATGGAAGAAAGATCTCAGATTATCTTTGGTTAAAATTTCATACTTTTATTCATTATAGGTACAAAGTTATTCTTGTTGAAAGTTAGGGTTTGTGACTAATCCAAAACTAGTCCCGCAGATAGAGGTAAAGTTTGATGAAGATACTATTCTCTTGTTGCTAAAGTTGAGGAAGAGCTACATGTATGTAATTTTGCGTACAAGGTCTACTATAAGATTAGAGGTATGTTTTACATGTGTTATTGAGGTTTATGTGTATGGTACATGCTTGAGGCATGTATTGATGATGATGGTACATGATATGCTACACCTTTGTGATGATATGATACATTGTCAGAAGTGTATCTTGGATATCTTGATATTTGGTTTGGTATATGTCATGGTGATATTATCACATGCTTGAGGCACATCTTATGGAACATTGTTGATGCTTTGGTACATGGTACATGTTTTTGGTATACGATTGATGTACATGGTATGGTACATGTTGATGTGCATGGTTGATACAGGTTGATGTACATGGTATGGTATAGGTTGATGATTGATGTACATGGTTTGGTGATGGTTTTTGTATCCATGTGAGTGGAGCAGTTGGTTGATGATGGTATATCAATGATAGAGACAGTGACAGGTTGGATGATTGGTTGATCATTAGTGATAGGTTGATGCGACAGTGACAATGATAGGTTGGTTGATGTATTGGTGACATTGGCAGTGACAATATCAGTGGTAGTGACAATGAGTCTACACTTATATTTCAGGGTAGAAGGATGGGGCAAGGAAAGGGGGTTGTAGCCTTCTTCCGGTTGGTGCCGAAGAACTCAGGGAGTTGGTGCTTCCTTCAGGTTGGTGCCTCCTTCCAGTTGGTGCCTCCTTCCAGTTGGTGCTGGAGAGTTTGGAAGTTGGTGCTTCCTATGAATGTATTCTTGACATATATAAGAAAGCATTCTATGGTTTTCTCCCGTTTGGGTTTCCATGTAAATTTTGGTGTACTGTGTATATGATGTGATATTGTTGAATGGTACTTTTTTTGGTTATATGCTCATGATAAATTGCATGCAATCATAAGTGATATACTGCTAATAAAGTTGAAGTTTATATATTGTGGTTGAAATTGGTAAAAAGTGCTCATACTGATTCACCCCCCTCTTCGTATTCCAACTCTTAGCTCACCTCGACACATATGCTCCTCCTCTCCAAATTGGCATACACGCCTGGTAACTTTGTAATGATATCGAACGATAACCATATCAAGACGTTTTCTTCTAAATGGATTTTTCAAAGCACCATGAAGGTTCTTAAGTTTTATTTTATGCAAAAGTTCTTGGTGGCTGCTCGACCAATTAGATGATTATGGGAGAATTTTCTAAGGTCTCTGCTAGTCGAATGACTGAGCATACATTGAATGTGCTCTAACTTCAATATACACCAGATGTAGTTGGAGTTGGAACACTATAATACAAACAAAATGTTGATAGGTAAAACGTTAGAGAGTTAAACATTGGGAGGTGACATTGGTTTTAATAAAGGTCTCTTCTTTGGAACTCTTGCTCTTGGATGTAAAACAAACCTAGGTTGCAATAAAAACATTGGTCTCAACAAAATGATTATGGCCCATTTAGAAAGGAGATACAGATGCTTAAAGGCTTTTAGACCATAATACCTATAGCATGAAAAAAAAATCCAATAAAGAGAAATGGGTTTATCACCTCCATGAAACGGTGCGTTAGGCTGGCACATAGTATTCACGAGCAAGGCCGAGGGTTTTCATTAGTTTTTACCTTAACGGGCAGGTAACCATTTGTTTCTTACAGGCTATTGATGCATTTTTTTTTACCTTACCTCTCGGACGCCCGGACCAAATCCTGCATTATCCATATCGATGAATTCTTCACTGTCACACAACGTAAACTAAGTTCCACGCGTTCTATATGAGTAACTTGAGAATGCCCCAATATGTTTCCCATCAGTCGGCGATATTGAGGAGAAGTGAAACCATATTTGCACTGTATGTGGCTCTGCCAACTTTGCTCGTCGAACATCACGTCTTCAGTACAATGAAATTTAGCTATACACACAGATGTGGTTGCTTCTAATCAATCATTAATGAGGAAGAAAGGATTAGAACCTGGGCCAACTCATGTATGAAAAAACATGTATGAAGAAATATTGCAGTATGAATCCTCTCAAACATGCTCTTTTTGTTTCTCATTTGAAATGTAACTGCTCTTTTTGTTTCTCATCATTAGAAAGGGAATAAAGACAAAATGTTGGGAAATGAAAGGTCTCGGGTAGGTGAAAGGTCAAGAGTCATGTTAAACCTCAATAAATACTAAAATTGTACCCAAAGAAATGGATTTTTTCTCTTCAAACATTATACATTTCTGAACTATTTTGGGAAGATAGTGTCTAATCAAATTGAGGAGGCACTCCTTCGAGCTTGGATGTACTATTGCTGAAACTCTTAATATTGAGAAGCCTTTAGGGCCAACTTTTGATAGAGAGGAAAACTTGCATGTGTTTTTTTTTTTATGCTAACTGTTTCAAGTAGAATGTATGTTGTTCACATGGGATGTAAAAAGACATTTTTTGATAGACTATTCCGATGCAATCTATGTTACTTTTATAGTTTTGTTATTCTTTCTTGTGTTATTTGTCCTAAGAACTTGAGTTGTTGATGTATGCATATATATGATCTAGACTTTTTTGGTTATGTATTTGCATGCATGTGTTTCTAAATTTGCACCTTCATGATAGCTATCTGATTGGGGTTTTAAGTAGGGTTTAGTCTCATTACAACTCACTTGGTTACGATAATTCACTCCTAGTTAGGATAGGATAGATTAGAAATAGATTAGACCTGCATTTACATAGTCTTCATAACCATAACCATCCATCATTCATCTTCATCAGTGGTCTGAGCCGCAGCCTGTAAAACCAAACTGTGAGTGACTATTGGGTGATAATATGGATGGGTTCACTATTCCAAATAGTGACAAACCTAATTGGGACTTCTTATTGGGGTTAACCCTTGTTGTTGAAGAAGCGAAATTTCAGACCTGTCAACATGTTAATTTTTTAAATCTTAAAATTTATGTCTTAAAAAATTTAAAATTTATTTTATTTTATTTTATTGAGAATCAATATAATCACACCATTAAGATACTTAGGATAGACCATGGAAATGAATAACTAAAAATAGTTTGACACATTCTATTAGAGACATGGTATATTATAAAAATATGCAGTGCTTTACACTTTGTAGGAAAACATTATTGTTGACCATAAGAACATGGCCTTGATGGAGATGACACAATTGATGGTGCATGAAAAAAATATGAACCATTTTTTGGGTAGGAGTAGTTGCATGTACTTGTTATATTATCAATTTCATTTGTACTTGAGTTGTAAAAGAAATTATTCTAAAGGAGGAAGCCTACTTCTATTGCTCACTTTAATTTTTTTTGTTGTAATGCATGGATTCATATTTTTTATGAACAACAAAAAAAAATTAAATCCTAAGAATCACAAATACATTATTGTATGAAATAGAGAGGAATCAAAGGCATATCACTTGTTCAATCCAAAGATGAGAAAATTCGTCATTAACATGGATATACAATTTGAAGAAAACTTCCCCTTTGATAAATGTTCTCACTCCATAGCCACTCTTGAGTCATCTCCTTTTGTTCCTACTATTGTTTACGAATTAAGTATACTCCAATTAATATTTTTAATGTTTAGACTTGCTTTGTAGGTGAAGCTAGAATGCATGAGAGTTCACAAGAAGGTGATGAGACCAATTCAAAAAAACATAATTTCTTCATAAAATCTATCAAGATGAAGCCTTTAGATCCCAACATGAAAATGATACACTTATGGAGCATGTTATGCAAATTTTTAATCCACAAACTATGAGGAGGCTTGATGTAAGCATACATAGAAGAATGCTATGTTAAAATAGTACAACTCATTCATGAAGACCAAGACTTGGGAATTGAGCATTATTCCTCAAGGGAAGAAGTAGGCTTAGTTGTAAATGGGCCTACAAGACTAAGGTAATATCCAATGGTGAGAATGAGCATAAAGACCAATTGGTTAGAAGGTTTTTTTTTTAGCGAAATCATGTATAGATCATGTATAGATTATCATGAAATGTTTGTACCTACATCCAAACTTCATCCCATCTACATTGTGATTTCTATTGTTACCAAATAAAGATAAGCAATGAAATGGATGTTAATAATGTTTTTTCCATGGTATTGTAATTGAATAAATCTATATGCAACAAACTCCTAGCTTGTTTACATTAGACATCAAAATCTTGTTTACAAGTTGAAGACACCATTATATGGGCTTAAGAAAGATCCAATGGCTTGGTATGAGAAAATTGATAAATATTTTTTGACTCAAGATTTTTCCTATAGTTATTTTGATCCCATTGTCTATATTTAACATGTTGATGGAGAGATAGAAAAAAATTAGGCTTTAGACATTTTGAATCAAGAATTAAGTTGAATGCCCATTGTGATGCAAAGAGATTTTATACAATCTTATATCTACAATTGGTTAGGAGTCTTATTTAATTGAGTCATACTCAACCAAATGTTTCTTATTTTGGCATCTCAAGTGTTTTTTTGAATCATGTAGGATCAGAGAACTCCCCATTATAAAGTAACTAAGTGAATTTTGCACTATATTAAGGGTACCTATTTTGTTCGGGTCCTAACCTCCCTAACCCCTCACATAGGTAGAATAATATATTTTCCATGTAATAAATACAAATATTAATAAAGCCTAGTAATAAGGAATAATAAGTCAAATGTAAGAAGACCTAATAGAAGCTTCTGCTTCTAGAAGATCTTCCTCTAGACTGTTCTTTTGATAGATAGATTTATTATAAATATGAGTTGAGGGCATGGAAAGTATTTGTCTTGAGAATCATTGTAATAGAGCACTGCTCTGTTGGAGGTTGCCCCCTTGAAGAGGCAAGTGAACATCGCTTCTTATCAATAAATATATTATTTTGGTGTTGTGGTTTCATATACTATGTTGTTCCTGTTATCGCTCAGTTTGTAGTATAGGTTAAGTAGCTTGAAAGCAAGAGTCAAACTGGCGTAACAGGAGCTTCCCCACCCACTGTCACCTCGATGGGGGGCTCTTTCTATTCAGGGTGGCTAATCCCAAGGGAGACGTCCCCAGTAATCTGGGGTATTGAAAGGAAAAGGATCAAGATATTAAGGCTTAAAAGGTCAAAGTAGGTTTTTCCCCTTCACAGATTACTGCCAAGAAAGATAGTCAAAATGAAGGTATTCCACAGACAGGCACCTGTTTGCGAGACAAGGCAAATAAAACTAAAATGTTCAACAGTGGTTAGTACTTCATAAATTAATGACTATCCTTATTATATATGAGCACATATAGCAGTAATTATTGACGAAGTCAATGATTACAAAAAATTGTTATGGCTTATAATATCACTTGTCAATAAACACTGGAGATGATATAACATTCAAAGCATATAATCAATTTTCAAATTATCATAAAATATCATCACTTTCTCATTCAATACAAGAGTGCTACGTCACTATACTAAAGGTGACGTCAACCTAGTTCTAGCATTAGTTTGATAGGTAAAGATGTGGACGTTTTGCAAACTAGCCAATGACAATAATCTACACATCAATATCCATCATTAGATGAGCTAGCCACAACTTTTATAGCAGCCAAAAGTTTAAAATACGCATGATGTCATCATCTAATTAGGGTTAGTAAGACGCTAGGGTTAGTAGGGTTTCAAATTTGAGAGGTTTGAAAAGGTTTTTTTAACACAAAAGGCTCAACGTTGGATACTTAGACTAGTGCCTTAGGGTATAATGGAGTCAAGGAGTAAGGCTGAAATCTCGAGAGAATCTAAATTTAAGGACAAGAGGGTTAGGCTTTCTAGTGCTGCAATGGCAGGGCCACAAAGTCAAAACCCTAAGGGGAGGAGGCTCATTCCGGTGTTGCTTAAGCAAGGCCTCATGCTCCTCCCTCTTTCC
>ML777282.1:215599-235874 GCA_009831015.1 Picea engelmannii | reverse complement strand
TTGTAAACCTTCCAAATGATAGAAAACACCATAAACATGCCAAAAATGATCCTCCTCAAGTGTAGCGCCTCAACTCCAAGAGCCAATACCAAGACAAAAGACTAAAAATTATCCTCTCACAAGAGAGTGAGTTGTGTTATGTTAAAAATGAGAGGCAATGTCCTCTCTTTATATCATTCAAATGACCTTTAATTTAAAAATAGGTCATTAAAACAACCGACAAGGCTGACTAACAATAGTTACATTATTTGTCACATTAAATGCTAAAATGTCATTATTATGAGCTAAAATGGAGACGTCAGGCCCCTCTGAGGGGGACGTTGGCCCTTTCTGGGCAAGATCAGCATCCAAAAGGAAAAATGTTGGCCCTTCTAGGGCTCCTGCAAGTTGCCACACGTGCCAAATGATCCCAGCACATTGCCACATGCTCCAGAAAACGTCCAGCCTGCCCTGGGTGGTATCCTGTCCAGCAAAGCCATCATCTCATCTACAGTGGGTGATCCCCCCTAGGCCGATCTCTGCCAAAGTGTCCTGGTAAGGACGTCCTTTTGTCTTCTTTGTGCAAGGGCTCATCACAACGTTGTCCTGCCTCTTCCTTCCTAGCAACCATCTAATGGGCTCTTCAGCCCCATGGAGGTCTGAACTAATCATATCCCCATGTGTACCGGTCCACTGGTACCTGCCCATCGGGTATGGTCCTGCACATCAAAGACTATGCCCTCCATGGGCTCATCAGTCCTAGGGATCATAGCAATGTCAATCATATTTCATCATTAAATTTATCAAATACATGCATGAAATCCCTAACATATCATCTAAGAGCTCAAAGACATTACACAGATCTACCATACAAAGCTGAAGAAAACCGACAGAATAACCTACTGGGATAATACCCACAAGATAAGGAAAGTTTCCTTAGAAGATCATTCAAGCCATGTTTTATGAGGTGATATGGTTTTAGGGATGTCCAGTCACAGTAAGACCAAGGGCAGGTGTTGTCTATGGGTGCCTTTGTAGGAGGAGAGCTGTACCCGTCATGGATGCATTTTTTCCAAGCCCTTTATTGCC
Source organism: Picea engelmannii (assembly GCA_009831015.1). NCBI lineage: Eukaryota > Viridiplantae > Streptophyta > Pinopsida > Pinales > Pinaceae > Picea > Picea engelmannii. Next base: position 234,806 of record ML777282.1, on the reverse strand, counting down.
TTTATCTTTTTATTTATTGCTTTACTCTCTTTTTTACTTCAAGGTCTGACCAGAGGACACTGCCTTGGCTTGGTGACCAGAGCTGACAATGTTACCCACTGGTATATTCGCAGAGATGATAAGGTTGGCTCGTGATGAGACCCCCTTTCCCTTGGTCATGCAACCAAAGGTCACTGCCCTGACGTGGTGACCAGATGATGACAATGTCATACTGCTGGATACCTATGAAAATAATGGGTCGGCTCGTGATGAGACCTCCCATCCTCTTGGTTAGGTCTTGTTTTTATTATTTTCTTAGGGTCCCTTTAGTTTCTTATCGAGAGGATTTTTATTGCCTTCTCGGGGATCCCCTGGGCAAAGCATCTCTAGGTTTTATTTCCTATGGATTTTATCTTTTACCAGCTGCTTTTACCCCCTGGGCCTTTATCCCCTTCTTCCCACAAGACAAAGTGTAACCCTCAAAGGTCATCCTAATGGTCGGACTAGGGGAGTGGGATAGATGTGCGGGGTATAAGATGTAAAAATGATAAAATGATTGGAGCGGACGATGGCTCTGCAAATCCCCCTTGGTGGCTAACCAGAACCCATGAACATCATCTTGCTAATTCACCCCATCAATCACCCCAACAATGGTCAAGTGGATTAGTGTAAGATCCAAGTAGTCATCATAAATGAAAGGAACCTAATGCATATATAAGAAGGTTATAACGATCAAACATGACACATACCATGATACCTCAGACCAATTACCTCATGGAGCAAGAGTCCTCTCCGATGCAAGTCCAAGCCGATGGTGATGGAAGCTGCTGTTGCTGACAGGACAAATCTAGCGAAGAAGAAGAAAGATGGGCCCTCCAGGGCCATGCTCAGGTCAATCCTGCTCTCGGTACTCCATGTCTAGGACCTGTGGGCCTCAAGACATGATCTCCTAGTTATCCCTAGATATCGGGGATAACAGTTCCATTATTATGCTTTGCATTATTTTTGTTTTTTCTGTTATTATAATAGATCTGGTACCTTACATATTCTATTAGCATTGAGAATACTATAGTTTTTCTCTAAACATTGAGTATACTATAGATTTGATTGTGATTTAGTTGACTACATTGACTTTGAGTGGGCAAGTGATTTAAATGATAGAAAGTGTAATATACCTAGGTATATTAAATCATTTATCAGAATGCAATAAACAAATATCATGTAATAATAGTCATAAAAAATTTATTATGTAATGTATCCATTAATATGTAATAATGATAAGTCATGCTCTTTGCAAAAGACAAAACTTATCACCCCCTACATGTATTTATATGCATGACTATTGTATATCAAAAACATGTCAATTAATACTCAATAATAATTACTTATCCTTTGAGGAATATATGGATTTGTCCTTGTTATAATGGATGCTTGCGGCCCACTCTGTATTCCCATAATAACAACTGGCCAAGAATCAAAAGATTCCATAGTTGGCATAAGTAAAGTGAATTTCCATGTACATAGTTAGAAAATGTAATTAAAAAGAAAAGCTTCCAAGTGATTTTAAAGTTCCATGAAGAAGTATCAAGTCAACAAAATATTCAATTGTATGAAAATAAAGATATCATTGAGAGAGAAATATTATTGGAACCATCTTAAAATACACAAATCTATTTATAAAAATCCAAATATCATTTAAGGATGATAACAAGAAGTAATCTATTTATAAAAATCCATGTAACATTTAAGGATCATAGAAACAAGTAATCTATTTATAAAAATCCAAGTAACATTTAAGGATCATAGCAAGAAGTATATTCGGTAAGGAGAAAGTCAATGCTTATGATATGGGCACTTATATTTACATTGAGGAATTAAAAAACAATCTCTCTTTACATGGATGATAAGACAAGTTTTAGGCATTGTGAGAGACCAAGCCAGACACCAAATTGGTGTATGATACCCCCTTGTTTGTGAGACAAGGGATCCCCTCCGCACAATGATTTGACTTCTAAAGTCTATGGAGGTATACATACCCTTCCCCCCTCTAGATTTGAACCTGTGACCTCTTAGGAGGAAACACTTATTCTTAGCCATTATACCCACTCAAGATGTATATAAAAAGTGTATATAAGTTTTATAAGAAATCACATAAAAGTGTAAAATTGAATTATGTAAAAGTGTAAAAATGAATAACATTAAAATATTGGTAACTTGAATAACATAAAAAGTTGTAAATGAAAAGTGAATAATGTGAAAAAATTGATAAAATAGAAGTATTAAAAGGATAACAAGTCCAATGTATTGAGAAAAAGTTTCCAACATCGTGGAAGGTGAACTAAAAATATATTAATTTAGTATTCAAAACAATTGGGTGGAAAAGGCATAGCTATGTAGTCAAGTAAAGAAAAAAGGGTTGTTGAAGGTGCTTACTAAACAATTATAAGGCATCAAATTAAAAAAGAAAAAAGAAAAAAAAAGAATTAGTTATGTAACATATTGTTACACTAATGTATAATCAAGTATACAAGGATATAATAAAAATAATGGAAGCACATTAACCGTGGGATTATTGTGCATTATTACAAAGAGTATTTAAGATACAATATTTAGGATATATTTTCAAAGAAAAAAAACCGACTAAACAATTTAGAGTATTGAATAATCTATAATATATATTAAGAGAAAGTGGGATCTAATCATCAAAATGACATGCAAAATGCTCATAATTTCTTCCAATATAAAAAAAATTAGTGGATGAAGTAACTCAATATGAAGACATAAATATATATCAAGAAATATTTTAAAGGTTTAACATAGAAAGATAATTCTTACCTAAAAAATCGTATTTGAGTGTTTATCGCACAATGCAATCAACAAAAGTTCAGGATATCGAAAATAAATTATCAAGAAAACATGGAGAAAGTTTATTCTCAAGGAACCTTAATCAAAGGTTGCTTGAACAAATCAAAACGTGAAAAGTGGAAAAGCCACATAATGTAGAATCTATAAAAAAAGGTGACAAGACATAAAATAAATCTCTAGTGACAAAAATTAATGAACTTGAAAATATTAAAGAAGATATTCAAAATGAAGTGCATATCCTACACTATAAGTTAGAAACACACATTGACTAGACAAATTAAGAGCCCAAGAAACAACTACAAACATCAGAGAAATAAAATTGTAACTTACATGTAAAATACCAAGCGTCGATTCAACAAGTTGTTGCAATTCAATGCAATCAAGAGTCGCTATACAAGAAGGATGCTAAGAAAAAAAATCATAATATCTTGTCAAATAAAGACAAGGAAATTGGTCGTTTGAAGAATCATAGTCAAATCTTTCTTACCAAAGTAAAAAAAATAAACCATAAAGATATATCAATCCTGAAAGTTGATTCAGATTATTTTGAGAATGAAATGAAGGCAGAGATATAACAAGGAAACACACATAAATATTTCAAGAAACAAAGAGATACAATAATACATAAATTTATTAATGAGAAAAATGTACAAAAACTGTAAAAATATAGAGTGAATGAACTCACTAGAATGGTGGCAACTTATCTTTGAGAAGAGATGTGATTTCTATGTTCATTCACAAGAAGATGATGTTTACAATGAGGCTACAAAGAATTTTTTAACATAAATAAAATCCAAAACCCTAACCCAGGAATTTGAAACACCAAAAGGTTTGTGGGCCCTAATGGGGGTAGTTGATACATCAAATTCCTGAGGGCGTAATTTTTTCATACGATATTTGTTTGGGGTGCAAAATAGCTAGTTGGAAAGGTCTAGCCAAGAAGAAAACATTCCGACTAGATCTAGGATAGAGACTTCAAATATTTCTTGGGCCCCCAAACGTAAAAAAAACATCATTTAGGGCCTCAAAACGACCCCGAAAGTTTGGGACCCGAAAAACTGTAGAAAAATTGCCAAGGTGGAAAACTGTATTTCGAGCTAGTGGAATAAGTGGGTGGCCACCGATATCCACCTAAATCATTCCTACACCGTCAGGAAGCAATGGTATTCATTGTGTCAAGTTCCCAGGGAATGTTTTGTTGAATCTAAACCTTGGCAAGTTTTTTTCCTTGCTGAAGAAGATGTCCTGCTTAGCTTATTGAAGGTTGTCATGAACTTGTTATTGGAGGGGTTGGATCCGTTCAACCAATATAGCTGCATGATATAACTAAGTGTGGGAGGACTCTATTGGTGAATATGAAACATGAAGAGAATGAAGGGATATGTTATAATTTTTCTTGACTAGGGAGTGTGGAGGCACCCCCATAGGTGAAGTGCAAATATTTGTGTTCTCTTCTACAATATTGTTGATCTACTTCTGTCACATAGAAGGGTATTGGGTCGAGGAAGCAATGGTGTAATTTTCCTTCTATTCGACTTTGGAATGGATCACAAAGAGGATAAACTTTGCAGTATGAGAGATTAGTTTGCAACACTGTTTTGTCGAGATAGTAATCAGAACTACCTCTCGTATCCTATAAAGATGACCCCCTAGAGTAACAATGACACTATGGGGTCATGACTCATAAACACCATGACTATTCCACATATACGTCTGGCCTAACAAAAAATCACACACTTCCAGTGGGGAAACATCACACAGTACCTCATCCTTGAAGGGATTGATGTCGTAGGAGAATCGACACTGCTGGATGACGCAAAGATCTCGACCCTAGAGAAGCCACCCGATGTTGTATGGCTAGGGGTGTGGTGTTGTTGGTAAATATATCTACTTGAAGACCTTTGCTGAGATGAGGTTCTTCTCGCTTCCACTGTCAACAATAAAATGTTGTGGGGTCCCCTTCACCCACATCTGTGAATGGAAAAGGTGCCCCCCCTCCTCAAGATCCTCTCGTTCTTCTGGTTGTATTGTTGTGGTCGCAACAGTAGCAATGGGTTCTTCATAAATGATCTATTTCCTTTTATTATTTTCTGAATTAGGGTCCAAGTCGGGGCTCGGTTCAATTTCTTTGATCTCGAGTACAAACGACTATTTTGCGCAACATTTATCGATGTTGTGCCAAGGGATTTTGTGGAAGTCGCATCACTTCCCAGTTTCCTTCTTTATCTTCCCATTACCGTTCTTTTCCTGTGGTTTAGACTGGTTTTCTCGAGGTTGGATATTCTATGAGTTAGGGCTGCCTTTACCACACTTCAGTTGTTGTGGATTTGCAGACCCAAACTCCCACTTGTTCTGTTGCTTAAATTTCCACTCGATTTTGACAACATATTGATAAGTGAATCCAAATGATGAGATGTACATAAACTTCATTTCGTTTTGGATGTACCTATGTAGAGCCCTATGGTATTTTAGAATGAGATGCTGCTCAAAATATTTGATACCTAGCTTGGTGCACAAGGTATGGAATATATTTGTGAAATTCGACACTGTTTGGCCCCTCTCTTGATGCAGTGTGTTCCATATCATGTATTGGTTCTCATAGTTTCCAACATGGTAATATTTTTCCTTGATTTCATCCATAAAAAAATCCCAAGTTGGTTCGGCCTCAAAACATTCCAGACTCCTTTGTGTAATTTTTTTCACATTAAGTTTCCCACCATTGTTTGACATAGGGGAGAGCCTTAAGGAGAACAAAGGTGATATTTTCCTTGACGGAAAAATTATGGACAGATAAATAAACTTCTAGTAGATCTAACCACTTTTCCAAAGCATCCACATCTATCTGACCTTCAAACATAGGAATATCAAAATTAACTTGTACCTTGAAAGCGGTGATGCCTCCAAAGTGGTTGCTTGATGAAGACACATCTATTGTTACTGACATTCATTAAAAGAATTTGGGAAATATTTTCCATCATTTCATCCCTCTATCATTGTTATAGGGAAATCCCCCTGCGGACAGGTGAATCCCCTCTTGGGCTCTAGACTGCTAAGACCAAGACAGAAAGATGCTAACATTGGTCATTGACATCCCTTTAAACCTAGCTAAACTAATGTACAGAGAAGAGGAAGAAGATGTACATTTTTCGATGTTTCTCCTCACTCAGTCCGAGTTGAGCGCCGATTTCTAAGCTCTTCACAAGTCCTGTAATCCAATCAAAGACAAAACATACTTCCTATTTTACTATGATTAGCTTCAAACTAGATATATCTATTAAATACATGTACATGTAAATAAACATAATCTTGAAGGAAACATGCCAACCACATATATATTAATGAAAACAAGGTAAAGTACTTACAACCATAGATGTAGATGCAACAACTTCACCAAGCTCTCTTTTTCCAAACCCTTTTCTCAAATGATCCACAAGCATAATGACTATGCTTCACTGATTAGCTTCCTTATGATATCATAAGTTTGATGCCTTCAATGTCTCCCCTTTTCACCATGAAGAGCCCTCCTTCTATAGGATTGGAGAGGCCTAACCACCTTAGATATTCTTGGGATAGGTTTAGGATATTTCTCCATTAGTTGTGGATCCTCCCTAAGATACAACCTTGACCTCAAATTCAAATCCAACTAAATACAAAGATGAGGGGGATTTATCCCTGATTTTCCTCAACAGTCCAAGATTCCCTTAAATAGGCCAACGCTCCCTCAAAATGGAGCACAAAGTGTTGAAACGCTCCCCCAAAGAAGGGTAGGGAGTGCTAGCACTCCTTGACAATGGGTAGGGGAGAATTGACCAAAATTTCCTTAAAAAATCCCAGCACTCCCCCAGAAGGGTGTACAGAGTGTTGGAATGCTCCCCCCAAAAAGGGTAGGGAGCGTTGGCACTCCCTGATAGTGGGTAGGGGAGCGATGGCCTTCAAAATTCATTTTTAAGTGGGTTTTTTCATGGAAACATCTTTGTACTCTTCATCAAATGATTTCTCCTTCTTAAACCAGTCTTTGAGGGTGTCTTTGAAGTGTCCTTGTGATGTCGTTCGAGACACGACATAGACAAGATGATTGTATGATGTCTGCGACACTTACGACACTTGTGGCCAAAATGCGACACTTGTAATGACGACAATAGGTCATCATTGAAGTGAGTAATTTTGATGTGTAACAGATTGCCCCCCAAAGTGCGAAGTTAGAAGATGGAAACTATTGACTGAAGTACTTTGTATACTTTTTTGAGAAAGGGTATGGACGTGGAGAACCTGGTAGAAGATGCACACAACCATCAAAAAAATATTATGAAATGTTTCAAACCCAAGGAAGGCATACCTATGCTTGGGTGATAAAGAATTGCAATATATGAACACCATAAGATACACTGCGGATCCATAATTATATTAACAAAGAGTATAGCCACCAAATATACAATGTGGATGTATACTTCCATGACATGAACTGATCGTAGCCACTAAAAATACACAATGGATCTAGGATATGACAAGACATAGCCAAAAACCAATACAAAGTGGATCTATGTGACAGTATATGTGTCAATATTCAAGAGAAACTCTGTCGCAACCTAGGCAAAATGCATATCAAAGTGATCACTCAACCCAGGGTCTTCTTACTGATCTCGATGCAGTATGAGTCTAACCATGTGAATAGATGTTCTGATGTCGAACATGGTAGAAACCACTTGATTACCGGTCAATGAGGTAAACTGTTAACAAGCGCGGGGGAAATCACCATTGATGTCAATGATTCCCAAGGTACCCTATTACATTCCAGTGAATGTGAATAGATGATATGAATTCGAACATCCGTAGAATCATTCAATCAGGGGTCGATGATGTAAACCCACAGTTGGAAGCGAGGAGGCCTGCCATTGAGGAATGCAGGTCCCAAGGTACTAACTGGTTTCTAATTCTAGTTCCCAGATAATGTGTTGAAGTCGATAGGAATAGAATCATCACAGGAGGGCCTTGATGTATCCCCCATCAATGACACAAAACTGACATAGAGATGTAAATTGGTAGATCAAATGAACATGGATTGACATAGGTATTGAGACAAGATATTTGTGATGGCTGACTCTTGAGGTAAATACTTCCCTTGAACACTAAGGCAGAACAATAGAAACATGACATGGACCAAAACATGATGATGCAATGGACAATGTGACTTTTTTCGGGTGACCCAAAGGAGTAAAGAAACTCAGAGGATTGGTTCAGTGCAGAGGCTCAACGGATTAAAATGTATGCAAAGACAAAGTGTCGTGTTCAAGGGCGATTGTAAGAGTGAATGGTGATGTTTTCAAAAACTGTTTGGCTTGCTTCCTTCAAATTCCCCCCCCATCCAGATAGAGGAGTAGCTCTTTTTGATTTAACGAGCTCGAGGAGGATAACGCATGATCGATATAACTCACCTTCGGTAAGTCCCTCTTCCTTTATTTAATGAATTGGAAGAAGTAAGGGTTCGGTCCCATATGGGCCCTTCAATGTATATTTTTAATGAGTCCAGAGAAGGTAAACTCGGTGATTTTTCATGTTTAGAGAGTCTGAAAATAACTTAAAGATGACTCCAGGGTTGTCCTTTTTCGTAATTTTAGTCTCGCAAGGACAAAAAAAAGATAAACTACCACTCTCAAGATGCCCTTTCAAACCTTTTAATGAGTGTGAAAAGAAGCAAGATAACTCAACAATCTTTTCATGTTTAGAGAGTCTGAAAAGAGCTTAAAGGAGACTCTAGGGGGTTCCTTTTTCGTGTATCCATGCGAGTCCGAAAAACAGATAAAATTTTACTTGATTGCGTTCTCATGTTTTTTACGAGCATGAGAAGGAAATAAGACTAAGCTCGGTATTGGTTTCATTTTGAAACAAGCTTGAAACAAAATTAAACTATGCTTGTAAATTCTCAACGTAATTTCCAAATGTTGAGATACCCATGGATGGTTGGTACTCTACCCCCATCTTGAAAAGCTAGTGGCATAACTCCAAAATGATAATCAAAGGATGGAGACATGCCCCCCAAGATTCAATTCATTCACCGACTTTGAGGTTGTCACCAATTTCTTTACTAGATGGAGAAAAAGGATTCAGGTGGATGAAATGAAGGTTCAAATACGAGACCTAACGAAAGACTCGACTTGACATCTACAATATCTAGTGAAAGACTCGACTTGATATGACATGTGAATGTTTCATTTTTTAATGAGCTTGACAAAGGAAAAGAACTATGCTCAAGGCTCCAGGTTCAATCCCCATATTTCTGTTTCATTTTTTAACGAGCTTACTACAGAGAGGAAAACTATTCTCATAGCCTCTGTTTCATTTTTTAATAGGCTTTCCACAGAGAAGAAAATTGTGCTCATGACTTTTGTTTCATTTTTTAACGATCTTGCCATAGAGAAGAGAAACTATGCTCGTGACTTATTCTTGATCATGGTTTCCAAGAGGATAATGCTCTGGAAGGAAACCATGTTAAGGGACAAAACTCGGTCATGGCTTCCAAGAGATATTCATTGGATGGAAGAACAATACTCTGGAAGGAACACATGTCGAGGGTTGCAATAGGTGTAAGGATATTAGGCTCCAATATCCCTACCGAAGAGATCACCATGTCAACTACTAGATCTAAGTCATCGAAATTTGAAGTCATGGGAGACAATGCCACATAATTGACCAGTGGTAGAGGTGATACCGACTGCATATAAGACCCATTTAGGGAGGCCATTGGGTTGATGGTCAAGTCAGGGCCAATGAACGAAAGTTGATCAATAGTCACCATTCTTCCATCATGAGGAAATATATCACATGAAAGAGAGTGGACACAATAGCTTTCATGGCATAGACATAACCTCGCCCAAGGAGTAAATCGAAATCCAAGGGGTCCTCGACTACCATAACATCAATAAAGACAATTTTCCCTCCCAAAGTTACAGGAAACTAAGGAAGGAATCCTAAAGGGTGAATGATTCTTATGTTAAAAGAAAATAGAGTCTGGGTAACTGGCACAAGCTAAGGATAACCCAAATCTTGTCAAGCAATAGAGGACAAAATACTAACGAACGGACCTTTATCTATCAACGCATGCGGAACATACCAACCACAAACCTGTACTATAATCTTGAAAGGAATGTGAGAGGGAAGATGAGGTCCAGTTAGCACACCCCAATAAAAAAGGATGGCCTCATTACTTGGAGGGGGTTTCATGGGAGAAGGAGGACTGCCCCCCAAAACAATAGATTTTGTATCAATGAGAAAAACGTGGGCATAATCGGGTTCACTCTCTAGCGGGAGAGTAGGATCAATTGATAATGACATCAAATCGACCACTTCGGTTTCATTCTCCAAGGGGATAATGGGGTCGGCAGGGGGAAACAGATCGACCGCTTGGGTTGCACTCTCTAACAGGAGAGCATGATCGACTGAAGATGGGATCAGATCAATCACTTTTTCAACTAGTTCAACTAAGGACGTGACCAGATTGACTACATGATCAACCAAAATGACCGATGAAGGGGCCAGAGAAACCACTTTAGCACTCGTCAGAGGAGGAGTGGGATTGACCATGTTGGCACTATTTAGATGAAGGGTGCGACTGACCAATGACGGGATTGGATCAGTCACTTGGGTTTCACTTTTCAGATGAAAAGTGGGGTTGATCGATGACAGAACTGGATCAACTACTTTGATTAGTGGTTCAACCGAGGATGAAACTAGATTGACCACCTGATCAACCAGACTGACCAGGGATGGAACCAGATTGACCATTACATCAAATAACGAAGGGTTGGGGGAAATATTACGATAACTAGTTGGAATTTGAATCTTTTCCAAAAGAGAAGAAGCCTTGTCCATACGAGGAAAAAGGTGAGAATAATGATCACCTTCATATAACATACAAGGAAATTTGACAGTTGTCTTCTTCTTACCAACCTTAACGTCACTAGTTGATGGGGCGTCATCAACATGTCTAGCAGAGGTTGATGACATGGAGGATCACATTTCTAAGACCTTGGGAATACCAGGGAAATCCCTCAGAAAGTGGTCACCCTTACAAAGACTGCAAGGGAATTTGGGTTTCAGATTCTTCATTTTAATCTTGTTGAACTCATCAACACTCCCAGTACTATTAATAGTAGTTGGTTTCTTGGATCCATTATTTGATATGGTTGGAGGCTTGCTCCTTTTCGGGTTCTTCTTCTTCTTCTCTTTCTGTTTGTTCTTCTTCCTATCAACCTGGCTACTTGCTTTAGATATTTCACTAGGCGAAGAAGGATAAAGGGAAGGAGACTTAATGGGCGAAGAAGGTGAAAAGTTGACATGAGGTTAATGTGTGGGTGGTGTAATTACATCTGAAGCATTAGGTGCAGTTGAAGCACTGGGAATATTTGAGATGACCGAAGTGGGGAAAAACCAAATCGGTAATCTGATGGTGAGTCCTGGAAGACTCAGTGTGGCAATGCATGGAGGACCAATGTTTCCAAAAGAAGGAAAGGTGTAAGGTTCCCTAGGACAAGGGGTTCCTCCATTGGTACTCCCATGAGTTTATTCCATTAACACTGACTTGAACTAAGGTCCACTAAGTAAAACAAACAACACACACTTATGAATCTAAGAAGCAAACAATCAAACACAACTTCCCACAATGAAACCACTAGTTGGTGATGAAATCCAACATCACGAGATCAAAATAGGAAGGGGCGAGGATAGAGGGAGTGGATCAGTTATGTTGGTGACCCGCATAACAGACTTACGGCTTGGTGCAATCTTCCATGCAGTAAATGTGGATTTACCCTCCAAGGAGCCCGAGTGAGTTTGACTAACGTCTGTTCCAGGTACAGTGAGACTTTCCTTCATTGTCACCTTGTGTAAGACCATGAATATTATGGCTACTAAGGTCATGAAATCACAGTCAGCCCCTGGGAGGGTACAGTCGACAGTCCAGTCTGAACGTATGGGAAAGATAACAAGTTTGAAATCCTTTGAGAGAACTGAGGACAAGTGGACCGGTAGAACTCCAGAGGACCCTGAACGGATTCAGAATTCACGAAGCACCGAGACCAAATGAACATTGTTGAGCCTCAAGAACAACCCCCAATATACAATCTGACTACTACGAACGGTTGAACCACGGAGGGATAATCTCCGTAACTCTCCCGAATGCGACCTTGTGCATAACCCCTGTGTGAGAGGGGGATCCCAGTAAGCTTAAAAAAACATTGGATTTTCTCTCCCTATCGCAATATGCTAAGTTTGTTTGACAACTTTGAAAAGTTATCCTTTCAACCTATTCCAAAGCCCTACACCTTAAGCTAATGTAGGTTTACTAACAAAAATGTAAAAAAGTCTGATAAATTTTAGTTTAGCACTTGATTTTAAGGTTGTTGTTTACTCAGAGGTGTATGAGAGTGAAAACTGATGATATTATGACTCAATTCCCAAAACATGCATAAGAAATGATATGCAATCTTTTATTTCAATGAATGTCTATTTAAGGGAAGGAGAAGGATTTTCCTTTCACTTTCAAACACTAAGATGCAATGACCTCATGCAATAGTCCTCAATCAAGAATCCAATACAATGCTAAAATGTTCAGAAATTGGTTCCAATATCCAAAAACCAAACATGAAAAAATATCCTTTTATTTATATGTGAATGATAATCAATTTGATGTAAATCTTCCTATGTTAATCAGACTTCAAGATATGTGAGATTTAAGCAATCGGAAGAAAACTTCACTTAAACAAAAACACACCCTCATTGTGATCAAACAAGAAACAAAAAGAAAACCAAATTCAAACAGGAGGAAATGCTTAGAGAAAAGACCTCAAAGATCAAATGGAATGGTGCATAGATCTCTGAAATTCCTTACAAAAACTTTCATTCATTCAGATAAGTGAGAAAGTAGTAGACCGGCTCCAAATCTCAGGGAAGAAGAGTGACTCAAAGCAAGGAAAATAAATGTAAAAACTCCAAACAAAACATCATCAATCCTTAGAAATCAAATAGTTGGAGGCTAAACAAGGACACACTGAGATGGTAGTAATCTTGAGCAGGTGAAATCAGCAAAAATGGACCCAAAGATCAACTCCCAATAAGGTTTTTACAGAAAAAAATACTAGTGTTCTGGTGTCAAGGGCACAAAAGTGTTGCAACACTCTATGGGAGGTTGCAAGGGAGTGCCAATGCTCTGGTTGTAGAAGTAGGGGAGCACTGGGCTCTCAGAACTCATAAACTTACCCAGAAATAAAAACAAACTTAGGAAAATGCATAAATTGAGTGTGTAAGATGAATCCAAGAGCCAACAACACATATAAGGATCAGAGACACAACATGCATAATATCTAAAGGTGAGAAAAGGCCAAAAACAAGATCAAGTAAGGAAACCAAAATTGAAATCTTCGTCCCCAGTGGAGTCGCCAATTTCTGTTACAGGGAAATCCCCCTGCGGACAGGTGAATCCCCTCTTGGGATCTAGACTCCTAAGACCAAGATAGAAAGGTGCTAACGTTGGTCACTGACATCCCTTTAAACCTAGCTAAACTAATGTATAGAGAAGAGGAAGAATATGTACCTTTTTCGATGTTTGTCCTTGCTCAGTCCGAGTTGAGTTCCGACCTCTAAGCTCTTCACAAGTCCTACAATCCAATCAAAGACAAAACATGCTTCTTATTCTACTATGATTAGCATCAAACTAGATCTATCTATTAAATACAAGTTCATGTAAATAAACATAATCTTGAAGGAAACAGGCCAAGCAGATATATATTAATGAAAATAAGGTAAAGTACTTACAACCATAGATGTAGATGCAACAGCTTCACCAAGCTCTCTTTGTCCAAACCCTTTGCTCAAATGATCCACAAGAAGAATGAATATGATTCATTGATTATCCTCCTTATGAGATCATAAGTTTGATGACTTCAATGTCTCCCCTTTTCACCATGAAGAGGCCTCCTTATATAGGCTTGGAGAGGCTTAACCACCTTAGAGATTCTAGGGATAGGTTGAGGATCTTTCTCCATCAGTTGTGGATCCTCCCTAAGATCCATCCTTGACCTCATATTTGAATCCAAATAACTCGAGAGATGAGGGGGATTTATCTCTGATTTTTCTCAACAGTCCAGGATTCCCTCAAACAGGCCAGCGCTTCCTCAGAATGGGGCACAGAGTGTTGCAACACTCCCCCAAAGAAGGGTAGGGAGCGTTGGTACTCCCTGATAGTGGGTAGGGGAGCATTGCCCAAGATTTCCTTACAAAATCCCAGCGCTCCCCCAGAAGGGTGTAGAGAGTTCTAGAATGCTTCCCCAAAGAAGGGTAGGGAGTGTTGGCACTCCCTGATAGTGGGTAGGGAAGCGTTGGCCTGCAAAATTCATTTTTAAGTGGGTTTTTTCATGGAAAAATATTTGTATTCTTCATCAAATGATTTCTCCTTCTTAAACCAGTATTTGAGGGTGTCTTTGAAGTGTCCTTGTGATGTCGTTTGAGACACGACATAGACAAGATGACTGTATGATGTATGTGACACTTGTGGCCAAAATGAGACACTTGCGACACTTGTAACGATGACAATAGGTCATCATTGAAGAGAGTAATTTTGATGTGTAACAATCGTGTGAGGGATTCCTTGAGAAACAAATTGATAGAATATCCTTCTCCCCCATCTCTCTTTTCTTCCGCTACAAGAGGTCGCTTGGGCTGGTGAGAGCGCTTGTCCTCAAGAGAAACTAGCTTGAGACCAAACTCTCTATATCCTGACCTCATCAGGAACATGCACTAAGAAACAAAAAGGAGTAGCCTTCTTTGATAACATTGATCAATATTATTTTGAGAACGAAATGAAGGCAAATATATAACAATGAAATACACATAAATATTGCAAGAAATAGAGAGATACAATAATACATAATTTCTATTAATGAGAAAAATGTACAAAAACTATAAAAATACAGAGTGAATGAACTCGATAGAATGGTGGCATCTTATCTCTAAGAAGAGATGAGATTGTTATGCTCATTTGAAAAAATATGATGTTTACAAAGAGGCTCCAAAGGCCTTTTTAACATAAACAAAATCCAAAACCCTAACCCCAAAAGATGAAACACCAAAAGGTTTGCGGGCCTCGATGGGGGTAATTGATATGTCAACTTCCCAAGGGCATAAAATTTTCATACGATATTCGTTTGGGGTGCACAATAGATCATTGGAAAGGTTTAGCTGAGAATAACACATTCCAAATGTCGCCCTCGCATAATAGAAAAAGGCCAAAAAAAAAAAGGTCGTTTAGGGCCTCAAAATGATCCTGGAAGTTTAGGATCCAAAAAATTGTCGAAAAACTTCCAAGGTGGAAAACTATATTTCAAGCCATTGGAATAGGTAGGTGGATATTGATATCCACCTGGATCAAAAGTAGACATGGGGACATCCATAGATGCAAGTGAATCAATAATTTTCTTAGAAGTTGAAATTGTAGATAAAGTGACCTCAATAGAAGGGATCAAACCTAAAAATAAGAGCATCATTACTAATGAAATTTTATCAATGGAAGAGCATCTATAAATTGAGTTCAAGAAATAATTTGATGACAAGTAGACATTCACAGATTTAGTCATAATGTTAAGCCCTATAAAAATCCCCATATAGATCTCATGTTATGTATAAAACCCCTTCTTAAGCCCCTTAATGAATTATTACATTTATCGTGTTATATTTTTATGTAGGCTATGAACCCATTCATCGCACACTTTCATTATAATTCAACCCTTTGTCTCCTATATATATATATATATATATATATATATATATATATATATATATATATATATATATAAGAGACCTAGTCTTAGGATCAACTTATCTCATCTCATATTGTATTTTGAATTGTATATATTGTAAAAGGAGGTTTCCCCCTTGAAGTGGACTATAATCGTTGGATTTTTATCATTTTTTAAGGCATTGGATCATAACGTTTGGTATCAAAGAATTGATCCTAGGGTTTTTCTTCTCCAAGAAAATCATCTTAGAATTTCCTCTTTAACTTTTTTCTTGGGATGATTCAGACAACAAAACTCGAAGGTTATTTAGAAGACATTGGAAGGTATTTGTGGTAGACATATTTTGTTTCATTATACTTTTAGCGTCATGTGTAAGATATGGTTTTTGAGTAGTCCTATTACTAGTCTCAAACAAGGGTTCTGGGTAAAATCGTCATATATTCTTCCGTGAGGATCCGAATTTAGTGATACCAGTTGCATTTTAAATAAGATAGTCCTTAGTAGTTCTGGTACAATTTTTAGAACCATGTATCAAATATTAGACACATGACATTCTTTACAAGTTTTATCTCTAGAAAAGTATAAAAAACAACAAGGTTTGGGAAAGTTATCATAACTTTCACTTGGCACATCAAATTTTGGTCAGACCTGTGACATTGCAGAGAGGACATATCAGAGTACTACTGGATGAAATTTCATACTTACAAGGGCCAAAATTGTAGAAATACATCGGAAGGAAGGTTGATCAGGAATACAGACTCCAAATTAAGGGTTTGAAAGGTACACAACTTACAACTGGCATAACTTTTTATTGGAAGATATATTTTGGGTAATTCAAAATTTGTGATAAAGAGGAATAAAGCGCATTAGTATTTTTTCACATGGCTCCAAGGGCTGCTCCAAAAATTACTTCACCCACTAAACCTACAGAGAGCTCAACCATGACTCAAGATGAAATCCAAGATATTGATAACCATATGGACAAGAATATCATAAAGGAATTGCAAAATTCCATGTATTCCATGTTCTTTCAAAATCTAGAGGAGAGACTCCCTAAGGGAGATATCAAAATTTAAGTAACTCATGAAAATAAAGGTATTATTTAGGTTGAACAACCTGTTGATAATAAGAAATTTTCAAATGGATTTAACTCTAATAGTGGAGTTAATTATGCTGGAAGTCCTAAATTTAACTCTCCCAAGAATGAATTAAATAATTTTTATGGAACAAAGGTATTTACCTAGGTGAACCAAATATAGCAATATTTTGAACTGCATAATATTATGGATGATAAGAAAAGGATTCACATAACAACTTTGAACTTTGAGATAAAACCATATAAATGGTATCGTTAGGTAGTTAAAAGGAAGCCTCATTTTTATCATCATACTTGGTGTCTATTTACAAGAGACTTAGAAGCACACTATGGGAAAGTTTAGGAACATGACTACTTTGGTCAATTTCCAAGAATCAAGCACTTAGGTGATATTAAAGATTATAATTTAGAATTTCAGGTATTGACCACAAGGTTGTATGAAATAAGTGATAAACAATTGTTGCAAGCTTACATGAGTGAATTCAAAGAAGATATTAAACATGATTTTTTCTTAAAACATCCTGCAAAAATTATGGATGCTATGTTGAAATTCTCTCCTACTCAACACCTGACAATTAGCTTAAAACAAAATCACTTTATCTACTAAAACCATAGTTGAGTAATCAACTAAATATGTAGCAGAGGCATAAACTAGGAAACCAAACCAAGCACATAATAACACCAATATTTTAGGGTAAACTACCCATGGAAAAATCCCAAAGGGAAAACCAGTGCTGAGAATGATTTTATTATGCTAAATTCAAGGCTCCCTTAACATGGATAATGGCCCACTAAGAGAAATACAACTACAAAAAAACCTGACAAAGTCTGACTTACTGTACAAACTAGAACTGCATGTTTTTTGAGGTGTACACAACTTTTCTTCAACACACTCACATATGTATGTGATTGTCTCCACTGAGCCCCATGCACATGTATGGAAAACCTATACGAAAAAATATGTACTATGTGACACTTCCCTGTGGGTTCCTCTGACTGAAAATCACCTGCGCTGCCTCTGTTCTCTCTTCTCCTTGACATGATCTCTAGATGAAAGTCATTCCCCACATATCCAAGGTATTGAATCATAGTCCTTTTTAATTCAACTCTCTCGAAAGTAAGTCCTCTACTCTCAAGAATCTCAACTATCAAGTGTCAAGTATCTTTCTCCTTATCCTAGCCTTACTTTTATAATCATGAGTTACAACCTATTTCTAATCTCACTTGCATGTAAAGATTGCATGATAAGGTTACATGCTAAGTAATTTTAGCACTTTACTCAAATAAATCAATTAACTAATTACATAATTAATTAATAAAAACAATTTACTTTAATAATTCCTTTAATTAAAGTAAATTCAAGAGTAGAAGGATTTGGATGATTTCCACACGTCTAGACACATAGACCTATGTAGAAATACATGTCCGATGCTACCACTAAAATCGTCACTCTCTCTTAGTGAGGAATCTATTCTACACCACTCCAACTCTATCTCTGAAGAACACAAACTTCCCTTTCTCCAAGGGCTTGGTCAAAATATATATAACCTGCTCATCTATGGAAATATATTGAAGCTTCACTGCTCCCTTATGGATCCTATCTTGAATGTAGTGATATTTGATCTCAATATGCTTGGAGTTGTCATGGAATAATGGATTCTCAAATATTTTGATACAACTCTAATGATCAC
The DNA here is from genome assembly GCA_009831015.1 of Picea engelmannii. Classification (NCBI taxonomy): domain Eukaryota; kingdom Viridiplantae; phylum Streptophyta; class Pinopsida; order Pinales; family Pinaceae; genus Picea; species Picea engelmannii. The sequence continues at coordinate 216,390 of ML777282.1, read as the reverse complement.
AATATATCATCGTAGGCTCCAACTCTTGATCAAATAATATGGCTTCATAGCTAGCCATACTCACTGTCATATACTCTGCCTTTATTCAAATGAGTGCTAGAGAAGTTTGCTTCCTTCTGAACCATTTAAACATTGTTGATCCCAAGATGAAGCAACACCCGAGGTTCTCTTTCTATCTATTTCATTTATTTCCCAATCCGAGTCTGTATATCCCTAGAAATTCACTCCATCTCCTCCAATATATCTCAATCCATATTCCATTATACATCTCAAGTACTTGAGCACATGTTTCACCATGATCCAGTGCACCTGCCTTAGATCCACCATGAACTGACTTAAGGTGTTCATAGAGAAAAAAATATATGGCCTGGTTTTGACCAAATACATCAAGGACCCTATCGGTTTCCTGTATATATTGGAATCCACCAACTTTGAATATGAAATTTCAATATTATTCAAATTTGTAATTATAGGTGTAGCCATCGACTTACAATGCTCCATCCTGAATCTCCTCAAGATATCAATTGCATACTTCCCTTGTCCAAGGTGTTATAAAAACAGGACTGTGGAGCAATAAAATAAAACAAATGCGGAAACAAAACACAGAACATACACAATACAATAGAGACACAGATTTATGTGGTTCACCCAATGTGGGCTACGTCCACCAGAGAAATTGTCAGGTCCTTCCTTTATTATTATCCAGCATATGAAGGGATACAGCCTACAACAAACCCGTTGTAACTTCCTCTTCTTTCTCTCACAGTATCCTATCTCAGAATACAATATTC
>ML777282.1:167217-212026 GCA_009831015.1 Picea engelmannii | reverse complement strand
AATGAGCACAATATTAGAAGAGCCCTGACCTCATCATCAAAGTCCACTTTTATAGAACTTAGTTGATTAGTAACCGTATTAAAATCATTTAAATGATCTGCAACAAACCCACCTTCCGACATATTCATTTTAAATAATATCTTCATTAGAAATACCTTATTGGATGTTGAGGGTTTTTCATACAATTTGGCCAATGTGTCCATCAAACCCTTCGTTGTCTTTTCTTTGGAAATATTGAAAGCCATCGATGCTTCCAGGCTCAGCCATATCATTCCTAGAGCCTTTCTGGCAAGAATCTCCCATTCTTCTTCCTTCATAGCCACCGACTTCTTTGCTATTTCACCCAATGGTAGGAATAGATCCTTTTGATATAAATAGTCTTCCATCTGCATCTTCCATAACTGGTAGTTTTGGCTGTTAAATTTCTCGACCCTAAACTTTACATCTTCCGACATTGCTCCCACTCGAACCAGGAACCCTCTTTTCCTACGAGTTACCTTTCGCTCTGATACCAATTGTTAGAAAAGCAGGACCATAGAGAAATAAAATAAAACAAATGCGGAAAAAAACACAGAAGATACACAATACAATAGAGACACAGATTTACGTGGTTCACCCAGTGTGGGCTACGTCCACCAGAGAAATTGCCAGGTCCTTCCTTTATTATTATCCAGCATATGAAGGAATACAACCTACAACAAACTCGTTGTAACTTCATCTTCTTTCTCTCACAGTCTCCTATCTCATAATACAATATTCGCCATCAACCATAGCCACAATACATTTCCCTCATAAAACAGGGTTGCCTTCTAGGGAAAAAAACCCTAACATAATCTCTATTGTTAGATTTGCGACCTTATAATGAACGGTCCAGATTTACAATGAAATTACAATATACATTTACAAGGCAATTTTTCCTTCGAGGGCTTCGTCCCCGGACCCCCGCTTTCCCCCAAACCTCCCCAGATGAGGGGATATCCCCCCCAGACCCCCTCTTTCCCCCAAACCCCCTAGCTGGGGGGATATCCCCCCGGACCCCGCAGAGGGGGTACCCCCCCTCTGCACTCCCTCGCATGGAAGAGTGTACATACTTCTGGGGTGTAAATACTTCATGGGGTATAAACACGGCTGAAAGTAAAATACCTTTGAATCAGGAAGATAATCAAGCTCCAAAACCAACACAAGGAATATCTCTCTCGATACCTGTGAAACCTCTAACCCCAAGAAATAATTTATCAAGAAAATCTCCTTCATCTCAAAATTGCTAGCTAAATTGTCTTTGCACCCTACAAAAATATCCTCTGCACCTATGAGAAACAAATAATCAACGTACAAAACCAATATGAGAGGATTCTCTCCAACAAGTATGAAGTATAAGTTAGGATCCACCTCACTCTTGGTAAAGCCCATACTCCGCAAGTATCCATCAATCCTAGAATACCACACCCTGGGTGCTTGTTTGAGTTCATACAAGGATTTATTAAGCCTACACACATGAGAATCCCTCCCGTGTACCTCAAATCCATCAGGTTTCTCTATGTATATTTACTCCTCAATGATCCCATTGAGGAATGATGTTTTCACATCCATCTGACATATCCTCCAACTCATAATTTAAGAAATATAAATAACAACTCGAATAGAATCATAGTTGGATACTGGAGAAAATGTCTCCTCGTAGTCCACTCCCTCTTTCTGGGAGAACCCTCTCACCAGAAAAATATCCTTGAACTTATCTATGATACCATATGCAACATGCTTGATATTGTAGAGCCACCTAGAAATCACAACTGACTTCCTCTTCGGTCTCAACATTATGTCCTAAACATCATTCCTCATAATAAAGGTGCACTCCTTTACCATGGAATCCTGCGATACCTGTTGATCTACTGCTTCCTTAAAAATGGAAGGCTCAACATCAATAATTCTAATCATAAGTACCATATAGTTCAAAAACTTCTTTGGAGGCCTACGCTCTCTAACCACACTCCTAGGATCCTCACCAATATCCTTCAATGTGTGTAATATCCATCTGGGTCCCCTGATAGGACATGAAGGGGTTAACTCCTCCTCTCCACCTGAAGTCTGAACTACCAATTGTTTCTCATCCTTCAGAGCCTACTTCTCCTTGTCCTCTGTCACTTTTGATGACTCTTGAGTACTCCTATATGCCAAGTTCTCCTCAAAATTGACATATATACTCACAAATATCTTTCGTTGCGCTGGAATGAAGATCCTGTAAGACTTTGAGGTCTCATTGTATCCCAAAAATATACCCTTCAGTACTGAAGCCCAAATTCACCCTCTTATCCACATGCACATGCAAGTAAATTGGAGAACCAAATATCCTCAAATGTCCTATCTCTGGCTTCACCCTTGAGAATTCCTCTTCTAGAGTCTTGTACCCCAATATTCTGTGAGGAATTATGTTCTACACATACACTATTGTGTTACATGTCTCTGTGCATAGAAACATATGAAACTCTTGGTCATGTATCATAGCCCTGGAATAATCGATGATGGACTAATTATTTCTCTCTACAACCCCATTTTGATGAGGGTTGTATGAGACTATCATCTCCCTCTTGATCCCTGCCTCCTTGCATAAATCCTTGAAGTCATTGGAGGTGTACTCTCTCCCATTATTTGACCTCAATATCTTGATATTCTTACCTTTTTGGTTCTCTAATTGACCCATGAACTCTCTAAACCGGATGAAGACCTCATCCTTAGCCTTCATAAATAAGATCCAGGGTTTCCTGGAGAAATCATCAAAAAACATCACATAGTATGATGATCCCTATAATGATGCTACTGACATCAACCCACTCACATCTTAGTGAATAAGATACAATATCCCCTTGGACCTACTCTCACTACTAGGAAAAGTAGCCTTGGCATTCTTGCCAAGTGCACACCATATTCACACTCCATGCTGCTCAATCCTGAACTTTGGAAGACCTGTAACAATCCCCCTCAGAATAGGCAACACCTTTTAGTGTAGCCTTGTAGTGTAGGTGTCCCAACCTCCTGTGCCACATCTCAAATAGGTTGTCACTATCGTGTACCAAGGATTGATCAGGATTTCCCTACAACCTGTATAAAGTTCCTTCTCTAACCCCAATGATCACTGCGCTATCCAAGATGGCCTTCTCTGGACGTATGAGTACCTTCCCTCTCGAAAAAGTAACGATAAAACCCTTGTCCTCCATAACTGAGAATGAAAGAAAATTCTTCTGCAAACCTAGTACGTAAAGAACATCATGGGCATCCAATGAACCTCCTGAATAAATATGGAACACAACTATTCCCTCTCCCTTCATTGCATATCTGTCTTCATCACCAAGTTGCACATGAATATCCACATCACTCTCTGTCAGACTACTAAATAGTTCCCGTGCTTCTGTCATATGACAAGATGCACCATTGTCCAAGAACCAGACACTCCTTATTGATGTGTTGGTAGAAAGGAAAGAAAACATTGAGTAATCCTTCTCAAAATTTGTTGCAAACTCATCAAACTGCATCTTTGTTTATGCTACTACCTACCTCTTTCCATTACCCTTGTTCTTATTCTTCTCCAAACACTGAGATACATAATGTCCATTCTTATGACATAAGAAACACTTGATTTTACTCAAGTCCTTCTTCTTCCCTAGATGTGATTATTCTCCATCACTATTACCCTTCTTGCTATAACCCTTTCCTTCTCCCTTGCTTGTCTTACCGACAAGAAACAATTTCTCTTCACTACCTCCCTACTTGCTACTCTTTGACTCCTCTAGAGTCTCTTCTTGGATGAAATCATCCCAAAGTTGATGTCAATATGGGATATTTTACCGAGATTAAAATCCTTTGACAAATGGTTCCCATGACTTGGGAAGACCATTCAGTGCCACATTCATGAGCTCATACATCCTCCATTTTCTCCCCTATGGATGCAAGATGAGCATGTACATGTGTGATCCTCATGATATATCTTGTAACATTATTGGATCTAGACATCTGCACCGATCTGAGTTTGTTCCTTAAGATCATCTTCCTATTCATGTTCTTTCTTTAGAATAAACTTACCAAGGCATAAAACATATCTTTGTATGTCTTTTTTTAGGTGAGGGATTATATGATCCTTCACATAGTCTAGGAAGACCCTCTTTTCTTTGATATCCTTTTTGTTGTGAGCATCTAAAGTTGTTGGATTTGTCGATGGAGTAACTGATTTATCCACTAAATCCCAAAGGTCATACTCCTTCAATGCCAAAGTTACTCTTGTTTTCCAAGATAGGAAGTTGGATTCTCCATCCAATCTCTCTTCAACCCTCAATGGTGTTTTTTCCATCCCTAAGACTTGATAAACTTCCCTGGAAATACCCCGCTGCTGAAAAATTCTCATGTACTAACATGTACGAAGTTTTACGCGAATGTCACCACTACAACCCACGTATGTACATGACTTCCACCACTGCAACCTGCGTATGTACACAAAAGTTGCTACTACAACCCACATATACACAACTATGCTCAAAGAAACCTGTGTATGTACACGACTGTGCTTTATGTGACCTATGTACACCTCAGTAAACAAATAAAAAATTATTCCTACCTCAGTACAACTATTTCCATGGAATCCATATTTTGATTTTCACCTGTTGGTTATGAATATGCTATGGATCTGACATCTGGCTTGGTCTCCCCCCTTTAGATAACTCTCTTTCATACCATGTTGAAATTCTCTCCTACTCAACACCCGACAATTAGCTCAAAATCACAACTGAGTAATCAACTAAATATGCAGTGAAAGCATCAACTAGGAAACCAAATCAAGCACATAAGAACACCAATATTTTCAAGTAAAATACCCTTGGAAAAACCCCAAAGGAAAACCAGTGCTGAGAATGATTTTATTATGCTAAAATCAGGGCTCCCATAATAGGGATAATGACCCACTAAGAGAAATAAAAATGAAGACAAACTTGACAAAGTCTGACGTGCTTAATGACCCATAATTGCATGCTTTTTGAGGTGTATGTGAATTTGCTTTAGGAAACCTGTGTACACATACTAAAACCTTGTACATAAAACTCCATACAGTGCGACTCTTCGTTGTGTTTTCCTCTAGAAAAAACCTGCCTATGTTTCCTCTATTCTCTCTTCTCCTTGACCTGATCTATAGATGAGAGTCCTTCTCCACTTATCCAATATATTTAATCACAGTCCTTTGTGATTCAAATCTCTTGAAAGTAAATCCTCTACTCTCAAGAATCAAAAGTATCAAGTGTCAAGTATCTTCCTCCTTCTCCTAGCCTTGCTTTTATAATCGTGAGTTACAATCTATTTCTAATCTCACTTGCGAGCAAAGTTTGCATGCTAAGATTACATGCTAAGTACTTTTAGCAATTTCCTCAAATAAATCAATTAACTAATTACATAATTAACTTATAAAAAAAATTTACTTTGATAATTCCTTTAATTAAAGTAAATTCAAGAGTAGAAGGATTCAGACGATTTCCACAGGTCTAGACACATAGACCTATGTAGAAATACCTATATGATGCTACCACTAACCTTAACATGCTATGCAATCTACTCATCGTATTCAAGCCAATAACAAGGCTACACACAAGTCTACCATGGGAGCATACATAGGAAGCAAAGATCGTTTTGGGGTTCATAAGACAACCATACCTCAACTGACAAGGTTGACACCTCAACAAAAGGATGAAATAAGATCAAAGGGACTATGTTTCAATTGTGACAACAAGTACATTAAGGGGCATAAACGTAGTGAGAATAAAGTATTCTACATAGACAATGAAGAATAAGAAGATCAAGAATTGGAACCATCACAAGATCTAGAGCTATAAGAGACTACTCCAAAGATATTTTTTCATGCATTGGCTGACATCAACACTCCACAAACCCTCAATATAGAAGGATAGATCAAAAATAAAAAGGTGAGAATGTTGATTGATTCTGGTAGTACCCACAACTTCATCAATTGTAAATTAGAAAAATATCTCAATTGATTTGTATATCCGACACCAAAGTTCCAACTAATGAGTGCGAATGGAGGTACCATAAATTGTTTTGGGAAGTGCCATAGAATTAACCTCAATATGGGGGAGTATTTATTGGATAGTCCCATGATTGGCATCCAAATGGGTGGTGTTGATGTTGTATTAGGGGTCCAATGGTTACAATCATTGGGAATAATGGCCCTTAATTTTCAATATCTTTTCATGAGATTTTCCTCAGAAGGAAAGGAAATTGAGCTTAGATATACCAAAGGGAAACCCTATAAAGTGATAAGCTCTAACAAGATGACAAAATTACTCAAAAAGTGACACCATGGTGTAATTGCACAATTGATCTCAATAGATGTTTAAACATTTATATCCTCTTCTCCAATAGATCTCCAAAATGTTATCAACAATCATTCCAAAGTATTTGGAGATATTCTTAAGTGTCTTCCACCTGTTCAATATCATTCCCATTCTATTCATCCATGAAAAGGAAGTGTACACTACACATCTAGTCTTCCATGTTTCTTGCTTAAAGAAGATAGCCAATGACAAGATCCCAGTGAAAATTGTTTTATCAAAGATGAATGGAGAAGGGAAAATCATACTAGAACTAGAAACAAGCCTTGAAATAAGGATTAAGAAGATGCAAAATTGAGCAATCACTAAATACCTCATCAAATGGAAGAACCTACCAGTGCAAGAGGAGACATGGGAAGACGATTTATTCATGCATACACACCCATGGTTGTCAAGTGTTGAGGACAACACTTGTTTGAAGGGGAGGGGCATGTTAAGCCCTAAACAAAGCCCCATAAAAATCCCATGTTATATATAAAACCCATTATTAAATCCCTTATTGAATTATTACATTTCTTGTGTTATATTTTTATGTAGGATCTGATCCCCTTCATCACACCCTTTCATTATAATTATACCCTTTGTCTCTTATATATATATATATATATATATACCAAGGAGACCTAGTTTTAGGATTATCTGATATGATCTCATATTGTATTCTGAATTGGATATATTGTAAAATGAGGTTTCCCCCTCAAAGTGGACCATAATCATTGAATTTTATCATTTTTTAAGGCGTTGGATCATAACATATATGTGAATTTCCATCCATTGCCATTTATAAAGTTGTTGATGCACCAATGAATACAAAAATATCAAATATCAACATGATAAATCAACTATATCATGAGGATTTTAAACCAAAGATGACAACTCAACTATATCATGAGGAGTTTAAACCAAATATTAAAGAGGATCAACTTATCAAGCTACCACATTGGCACACTAATTACATAAAATGTAACACACAAGAATAATCATATCATTGTCAGTGTTGTGCTTATAGATTGAAGCATGTGGCCATTAATACATCTCAAAGTCAACAAAAAAGAAGATCAAATCTAGAGTCTTATTATCATAGAGTTCCAGAAAGTATCCATTTAGGTTGGATTGGTCCTTTTTCGATGCGACAATATTGTTCAAATCTTAGAATATCATATCACCTCATGTCCTCATCCTTATCAAATAAGTAAGAGTCACAAGAAGATGGTTTATTTTATCAAAATAAGTTTTCCATACCCACGCTTTGAGGACAAATCATTTTTAAGGGGGAAAGACTTGTAATATACCTAAGGTATATTAGATCATTTATTAGAATGTAATAAATAAATGTCATATCATAATAGTCATAGGACAAGTATTATGTAATGTAGTCATTAATATATAATAATGATAAGTCATTCCCTTTTCTAAGCACATGACTTATCACCCCCTACGTGTATTTATATGCACGCCCATTGTATCTCAAGAACATATCAATTAATAATCAATAATAAACAAATTTCCTTCAAGGAACATATGGATTCTTCCTTGATATAATGGATTCTTAGGATAAGTGACCATTAGGTTCAATTTAGATAGTCTACTTTTGTTTTTTTTTTTCTTTTTCTTTTTTTTAAACATAAATGATTACTTTTTGTATTAAATAAAAAGTGGGAGTTGTGGCCATATTGTCCAAATTTTTAATGCAAATATAAGGAGGAAATTACTGTCCAAAATAACTTCCAAAAACTTCAAAAGTTTCATAAAACTATTTTCTATTTTTCCTATTTTCAAGATTCTAGTGCCACCGTTAACTATTTGGCTTGTGTAAATCCTTATATATTGTCTAAGTAAAATTACAAACTTAAAAAACATTAGAAAATTAAGCATTTTTGTTGCCATACATGAAATGGGAAATCTTCCTTCTTCCCACTAATAATAACATAATGGAAGTGTCTACATTCATGTTGGCCCTCGACCAAGTTTTGGGGAAACTTTGGTCAGTTTTGGCCCACTTTTGGACTTCAACATGATGGTCGAAGAAGGAGCTTCCAGGTAGAGATGAGATCGCAGATTTCACCTATTTTGAGGGTTATGTGGACCCAGTAAAGGGTCCTATAGGGATTTTTCAATGGGTTTATAGGATGTCGGCCCATGGGGTTTTCCAATGTTTAGGAATTATTGCAAGGGTTTGTAAAATTTAAATAAAGAAGAATGTATTGTAGAAGTAGCTAAGTGCAGGTAGTTCGAGTTGCTTTGTGCAAGGGAATTTATGTGCATTAATGCTTTGTGCTTGATAAATATTTTGACATGTGCATTGACCTAGTTTTAGAAGGAGGATGCGAATAATAAAGAGGTGAAGCAGTTTGTGGATGTAGCCCCACCCTGGGGTGAACCACATATATTTGGTGTCTCATGGTTTTCTTTGTGCTTTGTTATTTCTTTTATGAATATACTTAGTGCTTTGATTATGATGTGTAATAGATAGATCCTTTGTTGCTTAAGTACTTTACTTGTGTTAAGGGTAAACGAATGCTAGATTTAACTTATAATGCTAAGTTCTAAGTGATCAGGGTATATTGTCAATTGTTGTTACTGTGTCGATCTATCTTTGATTATGTTCTGCGATGTTAATAGGGTTAATAAACTAATGCATGTCACTTCCTAAGAATTAACAAAATATTTTGTGAAGTACTTTTATCACATATTTGTGTCCCAACCTCGTTACAAACACCTACGTCTTGTAACCCCCCCTGCTTCTATCTCGGGTGAGACTTCTCCTACTTCGCAGGTGTTGCTGAAAGGGTTGGTAGTCAAGGTTTTTTTGGTGCACTGTTAAGCATTGAACCTTGGGTCTACCACTGTTCCAACAAATGGTTCCGTTGCCGGGACCTGAAACTGTGATTGTTGGGAACCAAAGAGAAGCTTTGTGCGTAGATCTACTGCTGAAGTGTGCAATACTCTACTTGAATTGTGAAGCTTTGTGCTAAGAAAGTAAGTTGATCTGAAGAAAAAAAGGTAAGATTCTAAAGAAACAAGCTTTGTGCTTTGGCAAGAGAAAGATCATTGATTTTTTTTGTTTTGAAAGCATGAACTTAAGTATGTTTAATAGATTTTGTCCTAGTCTGAAGGCTAGGGAGCAGTTGAAAGAAAGAGTTGGTTTGAGTAAATTTAATGGAAATGAAGAAAGATATGTTATTCCTATGCATAGAAAGATTTTTTGGACTAATAAGTGGATGCAAGAACCTAGAAAGATTTTTTGCAGATTGCAGGTCCAACACTATGATCCTAGGGGAGATGCACAGAACATAAAAGGTTGGGGAACATTTAAAAGAAAAAGAGGATTGACATTGTGTTGTAATTGCAGAAGGTCGGGACATCTTGCTAAGGAATGTCCTGAGGTAGGCCCTATTTGTCTTTGTTTTAAGTTTGTTGGTCATGAGGTTGAGGATTGTCCAAGGATTATTGCTAAAGTTGAAGGGATGAACATGAGACAAGAAAACTATGAATAAATTCAAGAGACTAAGGGCATGTTAGAAAGTCATAAAGAGAAAAGGTTAGAGGAAGTTCATACTATGTTATTACAGTTGAAATAAACGATGGATGTTCATAAAGATGTCAGTTCACCAGAAATCCTGAAAGAAAAAAAACGCATAAGTACAAGAATGGAAGACTTCGACATAGACTCTGTCTTGGATGAAGAAACACAAGTGAATATTATGACAGAAGAAACTTGGGAAATTTTGGGAAATCCTATTGTGGTACCTTCGTTGGAAAGGATAGGCTTGTTTAAGGGAAAAATGATAACCTTATGTGGAAAATTTACTACTGCACCGATTATTGTTCATGGAACATCGACTGAAGAACAATTTGAAGTCATTAGGTTTGTTGGGGACAACACCCCTTTCCCACTATTTCTAGGTAAGACTTGGATTGAGAAGGATCAGATCAGAAGGAAAGCATAGTGTTGGGCCCTTCGTTTTGAGAAACAATTGTGCAAGTTTTGATTAAGCATGAGTCACGCAACCTCCATCAGAGGTTGGAAGGAAGAATAACATAAAATAGTTACGGAAGCCAGCACAACCTTAGCTAAGAAAAAAACAGTTGCAACAGAACAAGAATACATAACCCAACTATATATATGACATAATATAATTGTAAAATATTTCGTCAGTTGGTTAGGTCGGGTTGGTTCATGTCAATTGGAACCGCCAAAGGGTTTTGGGAGTTGGTTGGTTGCTAGTTATTTGGCTGCTAGTTTTTGTGATCGAGAAGAGTAGAGTCTGGAATGAACGAGATCTTCCAGTTGTGAAATCATAACTCTATGTATGAGGTATGAAGTCAAGAGTCTGTACTGAAAATTTCTATGTAATTCTGAGTCTGTGATGTAAGAAAGATCTCTAAGATAATATGATGAAGGGATAAATTTTAAAAATCTGATGTGTCTTTACATGCTTGAACATGCTTTACAGTGTTTCTTCATAGCTTATGAGTTCTAGTTGATGATTCTATGTTTAACTGTTGCTCGCTATGCAAGTAGGCATGGTTCATGCATTTAGATGTTTCTAATCTGATAATGTTGATTGTGCAAGAACAAGAGTGAGTTTCGAACGCTCTATGGATCTTCCTTAGTCTTCTCCCTACCCTTCCCTATCTATTTGTCTCAGCAACGCTTCGGGTGAGACTTCTCCTCTTCATAGGGGATAAAAATGCCAGTGATCTAGACTACACAGTGCCTTTTGTTGGTAACTTGAGAAGAACCATGGTTTGAACAAATTTGCGCCAACAAAATGGTTCCGTTGTCGAGACCCATATTAAAAGGGAACCTATAGGAAAAATTCTACTGCCGATCCATAGATATGGCATTGAGAAATGGTGGGAAAGAAACTGTAACACCTTTATATGGAAAGAAGCGAAACTAAGAAGAAAATCGGTGGGAACTACTCGAGAAGCAATCTTTTACTGAGAAAGATCAAGCGACCAATACGATATTTTCTGGGTTAAATTCCTGGAAAAAAAAATTCACTCGATCAAGAGGCTCCAAGAAGCTCCAGAGTTCCAGGGACGGGTCAAGAACATTTGCGCATGGGATACCAACAAGTTAGCAACACTCAAGAGGTTGGATTGGCCAGTCACACGAGCCGTATATTTTTGGGTTACTACCATGATAGAAGGATACATAATTGAATTTGCAGCTAAGAACCACCAGTCTTTCTCATGGGCAGAAGAAAATTTCAATAAAGGCGCAAGGGGAAGACTTTTAAGAGAGATCCCCTTGTGGATTAATGCCTTCTTGGTGGAGGAAGGGATGTTGATTATGTCCCCGGCCGAGATGGCAGCGTAAAGACCCTCGCTTGGGGTAGGGACAGATGGGGTGAGAGTCATGGCATGAGAGAGGGGAAGGGTTCTTTGACAAATGGGGGGAAAAAAACAAGAAATGGATTCAAGAGATGAGAGAGCCTTGAAGAGAGCCACCATAGTTGAGAAGTGGTGGCATGACAAGATCAAGAAAGATGCAAGACAGTTTGAAAAGTTGAGGAGAGAAGGAGGATCGGGAGAAATAGAGGAAAGGCAGATGGAAGAACTGCAGAGGATGAGAAGACAAGAATGACTGGCCAGTAAAAGATTAAATGAGAGAGAAGCAAGGAGAGAAAGAAGTTCCCAGGAGCCAGGACGAGAAGGAGAAATCATGGATGTAAGAGAGGAGGAAGCCGATATGAATCTTGGAGGAGAAAGAGAAGATTCAACCCCAATAACAGAAGAGGTCAGGAATCCGGTCGAAGAGATCGTCCCAGTGGAAGCTAACGAGACCCCCTAGATCAAATAAAATCACCCCGAATCCATTGACACCAGCCCCAAATCACGCATACCCCAATTCCTTCTATACAAGCAGTAAGTTTGACACTACCTTCTCATGCAAATTCTGTTCCAATACAATTAGCTAACCAGTCACAACCTGGAAGTGAAAGTACAGGGAGGATATTAGGATCCCCTGGTAGATCGCAAGCAGGACCGTTAGGGTTCATACTGATATGAACAACATGATCAACAATGGACAACCATGCAGGAGGGTTGATTGCCCGATACCCAAAATTTTTGGGTAATGGAGATGAAGACATTGAACAACATTGGTTCTTGTGTGAAGCCATCTGGAGATCTAGAGGGACACCAGATGCGAACAAGTTGGTCGAATTCCAGACTACCTTGAGAGGTTGTGCTCTCAAATGGTACATGAAGATCATTGAACTAGGAGTGTCAGGGACACAAGGTCAATCATTCACACTTGACCAGGTACGAATGAGGTTCATAATAGAGTTCAAACTGCCTCAGTCAGAACAACAGGCTCTGTCTGAGTTGTGTGAGAGCCAGCAGAGGGAAGGCAAATCAACTTGGGAGTATAGTGACCAGTTCAAAGATTCCATAGGGAGGTTGGCACACCCAATCCATGAAGAACATCAAAGAGAGTGGTACATTCAGGGACTTCTACCCCTGAATCGGATTCTGCTAACACAACAACAAATAGCCACGTTAACAGATGCCTTGGAACAATCAATGAAGATTGAAGCCATGGCAGGATACCCTGGAATCTTGAGAGTAACCTGACCCCCAATAGATACGAATCTAGCGCAATTACAAGGACAAATATCAGCATTTACCGAAAAGATTCAGGAGCTGATGATACCGAGACCGGGATGACCACAAGTTTGGTGCACCAGATGCTATACGGAAGGTTATTTGGCGACTGAATGTCCACGAATGAGAGGAATGGGACCTCCTCAGAACCTGATGATAACCCCACCAGGACCTACAAGAGGAGTTGCACATATAGACAAACCCACCATTCCATCACCCCACCACTTATCATGCTTTCCCAGGAGGACAAGTAGCACCAACAGCGGAATATTGTGAGATTTGTTGAACCCATGACCATGGACCGAGACAGTGTCCCATCATGAAGAAATATTCGACAATACCAAACATAGTCCACTGTGAGTTTTTCACATCTACCACGCATACTACCAATCAATGTAGGGCATTAGATGCACTTGTGGACAGGCTAGACAAAACAAAATTCAGGGTAAATGAGAACCCTCAGGGACCAGGACGAGGTCGAGGAGATGGAACTGGAGGATATTTTAGAGGAGGAAGAACTAGTGGAAGAGGACCGAGTAGATGTTATAACTATGATGAACGAGGTCATTTGGCTAGAGATTGTCCTCATCCAAGGCGGCCATGGTGCTCTCACTGTAGAACCAACGGACATGCAATCAAATACTTCCCATAGCTAATTGAAAAATGGGAAGACAGGGTACGACAGAGAGGAACTAACCTTATCAGTTCAGAGATAAAAAATATTTCTAAGGGACAATTACCAAATATTAACATAGTCACTCGAGGAGGTGCGAAGATAGGAGTTGATGCTGATACTCTACCTTAGCTTCAGAAAGAAGCACCTAAGGGAGACAAGTATGATCCCCCAAAGAAAAAAATGTTCATTAAAGATGCCATATAAGTCATCCAGAACATTCCTAGTTGTGAAATGCAAGAGGATCCCCCTCAGCCAGTTGTATATCCTAAAGTAGCACAAGTACCTGCTTCACCCCCTGCACCTAGACACCCTATAGGCATACCACGACAACTTGAGCAGCCTCAAAATGCAGTTGAACTTTGGTTTCGATTGTTCTCTGACATTCTGGGGAATGATCAACTGACAGAGAAATTGCACAACGCGCTGTATATAGTCTTAGGGAATAAAGAAACTTTAGAATCTAGGATTCGAGCTAACCTTCCTGAGAAGAGAACTTAGAGAGTGCAATGAAGAAAAGTAAGATCGGGAAAAGAATTCCGACTGATAGCCCAGTTAGATGACTTTGAAATTAAGGACCTCATGTTGGATCTAGGGTCAGATGTGAACATTCTGCCCAAGAAGACCTGGGAAGCCTTAGGAAAACCAAGACTGACATATTCCCCAATTTAGTTAAGAATGGAAAACCAATACTGTATCTTTCCCATAGGAATACTAGAGAACGTGGAAATTAATGTAGCAGGAGAAAAAATAGTGGCTGACTTTGAAGTCATTGAGATCATGGGAGACAAGGACCCCTACCCTGTGCTACTTGGCATTGATTGGGCCTACGAAAACTATGCAGTAATTGACTTAAAGAAAGACACCATGACTTTTGAAGCTGAGGGAATCAAGGTAGTTAAAAATTTGGACCCGGGTACATAGAACCAACAAACAATAATATGGAAGGAGAATACCTAGACCAGTTGTGCACCATAACAGTTGGGACAAGAAACAATTATATAAACCCAACTATGGATGGATCAATAAGCTGGAGAAGTATACAAACAACAGATGAATATTCACAACTATCTTTTGATAGTTGGAAACAAGGTTCGTACGAAATATTCTCAAGAAGATGTGCAACTGTCAGAATGACCAGATGGATTGGGACCGAGGTTAGGAGACACCCAGTATATGACGACATTGCAGATCTAGACAACTTTTTGTAGTATATGGAAGAAATTGTGGGAGAAGATCAAAGAATCTCGGTACTACATATATCTTTTCAGAACACCCTTGTTTGATAGTGGGCCACACACAAAGATTCACTCAGAACTTGGTACGAGGTGAAGCAAGATGTCCAGTACTAGTTCGGGCACAAAGAGAAGCTAGAATCAGAAACACAGACGGATCTCCAAGTTGCGCAATCGTTCATTGGAGAATCAGACCCTAGAATACACATTCAACAGTGCGTGACACAGTGGTAGGTTGCGGAGATACCCTCTCACCTATGGATTCAGGTATTTCCCCACTCTCTAGGCCCAATCCCGAAATCTTGGTTCATACATGAGGAAACCAGAAGACAGACCAACGATTGGCAAACACTGGCAACTCAATTTTGAAAAGACTTCTCCTTTACAAGTAAGTACCCTAAGCTTGAACTAGTCCTGCAAAAGATTAAAGAACTTATTTTTACAACCAATCGTGATAAGAGATCATAATTTTTAGTGGGTCCCAAGCATATCCAAGAACTTCAGACTAAAATCCACTTACCCTTGATCAAAAAGCCCATATAATGCTATCAGATTAGCAAAGCTTCAGAAAGCCTAGATGAATTAGGAGAACTAAGAAAACTAGCCATCAAAGAGACCGAGGGGAACATAGAAATCCAAAACACCATACCTAGCTAGACCGATAGCTCCTAAAATCACCCATTAAAACTGCAGAGGCTCAACATAGGGACCAAAGAGAAACCCAAAATAGCTTTGGTGGGCGATTACTGGGATGAGAAAACTAGTCAGGAAATACAAAGTTTACTTCGGGAATATGAGGATTTGTTCCCAAAGACTTTTCCAGAATTGAAGGGAATCAAAGGAGTTATGGGAGAAATGAATATAGAGTTAAAACCAGGATCCAATCTTGTCAGACATAGGCCATACCGTCTTAACTCGAGAGTAAAAGAGAAAGTTAAGAAGGAGATTGATAAAATGCTAGAAGCCGGTCTCATTTTTCCAATAGAAGAAGCAGAATGGGTCATCCCGATAGTCATTCAGAGCAAGAAAGACAATGAGGATATTAGAGTCTGTGTGGAATACAAAAGCCTCAACTCTGCCTCCGTGCACGACCCTTTCCCAACACCCTTCACCGAAACAGGTTTTGGGGAAGGAAGCATACTCATTTACAAACGGATTTCAGGATACCATCAAGTTAGGATTGCTGAAGAGGACAAGAGGAAAACCACCTTCATTAATGAATGGGGATCTTTTGCATACAATGTGATGCCATTTGGTTTAAAGAACGCTCCTGCAGTTTTCTCTAGGATTGTGATAGCAGCCTTTAAGGAATTCATTCACAAATTTATAGAAGTCTATATGGATGATTGGACAATATATAGTCTACTTAAGGAACATGTAGCACTGCTAAGACTAATGTTTGATAGATGCCGAGAGTCACAGATATCATTAAATCTCAGGAAGTGTATCTTCTGTGTGCCACATGGAAATTTATTGGGCCACATAGTCTGTCGAGAAGGAGTATTGGTAGACCCAGCTAAAGTTGAGGTCATTATGAATATGCTGCCACCTACAAGCATTAAACAGTTGCGCTCCACACTAGGACATACATGCTACTATCGCAGGTTCATTCAGAGGTATGCTAACATTACTGCACCTTTGGAAAACCTCCTAAAAAAGGATGAAACGTTCCAATGGACTCCCGAATGTGAAAAATCATTTGAGACACTTAAGGAGAAGCTCATTACAACACCGATCCTGATATTCCCAAACTGGGATAAATAATTTCATGTCCATGTAGATGCTTCAGGAATTGCTCTAGGAGCTATCTTAGCGCAGCCTGGAGATGGAGCTATGGATCACCCTATCTACTTTGAAAGTCGAAAGGTATCGCAAGCAGAGCGCAACTACACAACAACAGAACGGGAAGGATTAGTAATGATCTATGCTTTACATAAATTTAGACATTATCTGTTAGGATCTCATTTTAAATTCTTTACTGATCATTCAACACTAAAATACCTAGTTAACAAACCTATGTTGGAAGGGAGAATTTGCAGATGGTTGTTGTTATTTCAGGAATTTTCCTTTGAAGTCATCATTAAACCAGGACGATGCAACGTCGAACCCGACCATCAATCCAGAATAGAGTCAGGAGAAAGTGACGGAGCAGTTGATGACTAGCTCCTAGATACAGATTTATTCAGGATCGAGGCCATACCAGAATACCTGGAGGACATAGCAATCTTTCTCAGCACAGGAGCATGCCTTGAAACATATTCCACAACCTAGAAACACCATATGGTCATCAGAGCATCAGATTATCAACTGATTGTCAGGAAATTGTATAAACCAGAGATAGACAACATCCTCAGACGATGTGTCCTAGATCACAAAAGGCAGGATATACATTGGGAATTCCATAGTGGAATTGCGGGAGGACACGTAGGAGGAAAGGCAACAACACAAAAATTTCTACGGGCGGGAATATGGTAGGTAACACTTTTCAAAGATGCAAAAGAATACTCCAGATCGTGTGATGTTTGTCAAAGAGTGGGCAAGTCATCATGCTGAGATGAACTTCCATTATAATCTGTTAGAGCGCTACAAGCATTTGATAATGGGCAGTTGACTTCGTTGGGCCAATCAACCCCATAGCTAAACATTTGAAGGCAAGGTACATCAGTACCGCAACTGACTACCTTACTCGTTGGGCAGAGGCTGCAGCAGTATAGGACTATTCAACATATACGGCCACCAGGTTCATTTTCGAGAATATCATTACTTGCTTTGGATGTCCCATGAGCCTAACTAGCGATCAGTGAGCTTACTTCATTAGCAGCACAATAGCAACACTTACCGCAGAATTTTTGATTCAACATCACAAGAGAATTCCATACCACCCACAACCCAACGAAATAGTCGAAGCCTTCAACAAAATCCTGGAAAAGGGACTAACAAAAGTCTGTTGCGCAAACTGAGAGGATTGGGATTATAGAGTTCCAGCGGTATTATCGGCCTACAGAACAACCACGAAGAAATTCCATAGATACAAACCCTTCCATCTTTTTTACGGAAAATAGGCAGTGGTGCCCGCAGAGTTCATCACCCCAAGCCTATATATTGCACAAGCCACACGTACGATAGATGAAGAATCAATGGCATGGAGACTTGCAGAGCTACAAGAATTTGAAGATACCAGATTTCTGGTAGACTTCCATCAATCGGTTGAAAAGGCAATACAGAAAGCTTGGCATGATTGCCACATTAAAACCAAGGTATTTATACAAGGGGACAAGGTGTTACTCTATGACATCTGATACCAGAAGCATCTTGGCAAACTCTGTATGCACTGGTTGGGACCCTTCATAGTTGCGTAGATCCGACCATCAGGAGAAGTTCGACTTGCGCAACTAGATGGTGTGCTACGACTAGGATGGGTGAATGGCGCTCGCCTGAAGCCCTACCTCTCCTGAAACTGAGAAGAAGAGAAGTCACTCCAATCCAATGGAGGTTGTACAATAGTTAAATTTGAGTTTTGTTTTTCTTTCTAAAAATTTTGTAAATTCTGTTAATAATATCCATGTGTGCAGTGTTGCACCATATCACATAGATCAATTGTGTTGTTTAAGTGTTGGTTGATACAGTGTTGACGACACAATAGTACATAACCTGAAGTATGAAAGGTCCACTAATGATAGTCATCACAAATGACGGGGACAACCTTTGTGGTCGGAGGGGCCCCGTACCCAAATCCAATCTGAGTTGAAGGCCACGCACACCCAGTCCAATCACACAATTTATTGCCAGACCAGTATCTTGACTGTCGTCGGTTAATCCATAAAGCCACATTATGACAAGATGTCATTGAACTTCGCACCGGGACACCCACCTGTCAAACAGAAAGGTTTCAATTCGGCCACGTCCCTATTCCACTCAGACGAATAAATACCAAAATCCCCTAATCGGATTTAACTTGATTAAACCGTCCCGTCGGAAAAATCACACCCTGTTTCATCGATACGGTCATGATGACGTGCAGTTATTGCTAAAACTCACTCATTAAGCCAACCATAAGAATCTCATAACTAAGCCGATAAAGTATTGTTTCTAAAACAAGCATAGCTATTTCTGAACTCATCTGTGCAAACCAGTTAGGACCATTGCCAAAACTGCAAACAACGCCTTAGTTCAAAAAATGAGCATAGACGCGCTCATGCCAAGGGAAACAACCAGCCGAAGCACCATGACTAAAGAAGTAGTACCGGATGATATTTGCAATCCTCAAGTTGAGATTATATGTGATCTCGAAGGGAAGACAAAAAAGGTCAAGCTACTCGACCTTGACCTCACAGATTCAGCCCTGTTTCCACAGATGCACCCAGACATTTTTTGGCAGCTCGCACCAGATGGAACAAGAGATATGCAATTTATACTGAAAAAGGAGTTCATCAACCTATTCAACTCCACCATAATGAACCTGAGAGACTTACCAGTCTTTGGCACCACCGGCGAAATTGCACGTTGCACGAAGTTCTTGATAAGTAGAGTGCACGACAGAAGCCTATGGTTGGATAAGAGATATCCACTCCATGCACAAGATATCCAACAGCTTACTGGACTATCCTTTGAAGGAAAGGATGTGTCGAAGGGATTTCAGGGACCCAATAAGCATGGGAAGAAGAAATGCGAGCTCAACCTTTACGAGAAGTTCAATACCAAGAGAGGAGGATGCACAATATTCATTGAGCCAATACTACCTGAAACAGTCCAAACTAACTGCTACATCATAGCCAACAAGGTTATGAGGTCCTATTATAAGGGAGAATGCACTTTAGATGTGCTATCAGTTGCTGAATTCTACAATCAGGGAGCAATATTCAACTGGTGTAGCTTCTTGCTGGAGGAGCTACTCAAAGCTTGCGAGGATGCATAGGAGAAAGGAGGCACCTTTACCTATGGATACCTGCTTGTGGCATTCACGATTCTCAAATGGCAGTCACCGGTGGGAAGACAACCGACAATGCCAGATAAAGGGCACTTGGCGAAAATGTTTGAGCCATGGCAGGCCAAACCAGACTCGGAGAATACACCACTCAACAATGCAGCATTCGTCAAATGGTATAATGCTATGATAGATGCAACATAGCAGTCATGCATCCTGCACGAGATCCTCAATCACAACATGAGGAATATTTCCTTTAGCATGAACCGACACAACACATGCGTCTGGACGAGACATGCCAGCCTGGCACATTTCTATATAGGACTACTACCATTCTATTTGTATGAGGAAGCATTCAAAAAGGAGGTCATGTCATGGCCTGGAGTTAAACGTGGCCCACACAAATCACGGCTACATTACATTTTTCCGGCCAAGCTAAGTAAGAAAAAAGACAAGGCAGCAGGAAAGGGACTGAGCTCAGGCCCTGAGCAGAAAAATCTAGATGCTCCGGCATAGACCGATTCCGAGGAAGAAGAAGAAACACTACAGCTGGAACGGAAGAAANCCCAACTCCACCCAATGCCATGCTATCATGTGGGTAGGTCAACTAGATACTGGGCATTATGCTTGCCACCGAACTGACAAGGAAAAGGCCCAAAATAGGGGTCTCTCCGAACAAACCCATGAACCCACAACCCCTCTCATCTGTCACTCCCCAGACTCATGCCATGACCAAATCCACCACCATCATTGACATCCAAGATGACCCGGACCCTGAAACAATCCTATCAACACCCATTGTTGAGTAGCCTCCACCACCACCCCAACTACCAAATCTCCTCACTGCCACTCCACATCAGGCCACAACCTTAGAGAAGATGTCGCTCAACTAGACAACCAGAGAATCCCCCAAGCCTAGCTCAGAAATCCCCAACCCTGACCCCAAAGTCTTGGAGAAAAGTACGATGCTAGATGTTCCAAATCCGAGCAAGAAAGAACAACAACCTGAGTCTTCCACACAGGAAAAATTCGTTAGAAGTAGAGTAGAGTCGGAATCCAATCATAACCAACAAATCACCTCACCACCCAAGGGTGAGGACACCCAAGAAATCACGATGCATGGTGCAAAATCACCAGAGGACATGGATATACCAGATGTGACCAATGAGACAGACTCAACAATGGACCAGGATACGACAACCATGCAAGCGCAAATGGAGCAAGTCCTCTAGAACCCCAACAATGTGCAGACTTGATGAAGCTCTGCATAACCAGAACGGAGAACCTAACACTTCTACCCGAAGATCGAAGACTGAGGATTGTGCCAGTTCCACCAATGGAAGAGGAAGTAGAAACCTGTTTGGACCACTCAACGACTAGCGGACTCCCTTTACAAACAAGAGCACCCACTAATGAAGCTCTATCATCCACCAACCTGGTACAGTGGCCAGCATCACAATTGTTCAGACTAATCAGAGCCTCCACAGACCAACTAGATAAAAGGCTCCAGGACACCGAGAGCTCAACCGAGCTCGCCAGAAAAGAACAGTTATATGCACAAACATGTAGAACAGAGGAAAAACGTGATCGACTCCTAGCCCAGTGCAAACTGGAAAAAGTGCAGGAAAAACTTCCCGAAGCCTGGTCGGAGATTCGAAGGGTTGCACCCGACCTACCTGAAGCCAGTGAGATAAGAGAACTAGAGAAACAAATCGAGCTGTTACAAGTGACATGGACACATCTCGTTACATGCACGGAGTAGATACAAGCAAAGTTACAACAATTCCAGCAAGAAGTAGAACAATAGCCTCGGCAGCTATAGGAACAAATGCGGAGGATCATACTACAAGGAAACAATGCCCGAGCGACACTACATAAGAAGACAACAAACTACACTAGAATCTTCAAGGAAGTCAGCGATTGAATGGGCATCATCACTCGATGGAATCAAGTCTTGGAGGAACTGTGCACAAAGATCTAGGTGTTGAACGAGGAATTTTCGGTCAAAATGGACCCCATGGAGCAACAAAAAAAGTTCGATCAAATCTAGTAAGCCGACAACGAACTCAATTCACTCTATGAAGCATAGTCCGTAGCCAAGAAAGAGCTATGCAATTTTTGACCCATAATTCAAACCGCCTATATGTAGATGCACCAGGTTGACACAACAGCTGAATCTGAATGGAACTCGTTGGTTGCAGCCAATCCAAAGGAGTACAACAAAGAGACGACCCAACAGTTCCTAGCAGAAGCATCACTCCTCGCCAAAAAATGGCAGGACAAAGTTGAAAGCTTTCACGAAGTAAAGCACAGAGCATTAGAGATGGTTCCAGAATTGGGCCCTTCATTTGAAGAGGTGAAGGAAGAAAAGGCACAAACAAAAGAACTCAAAGAAGAAGAAAAGCCAGACTAGGGAAAACAACAATTGATCCTAGAGAATGTGAAAGAACCAAGTGCTTGACTCGAGGACAAGTCAAGGATTGTGGTCGGAGCCTGTTGGGCCCTTCGTTTTGAGAAAGAATTGTGCAAGTTTTAATTAAGCATGAGTCACGCAACCTCCATCAGAGGCTGGAAGGAAGAATAACAGAAAATAGTTGCGGAAGACAGCGCAACCTCATCTAAGCAACAAACAGTTGCAACAAAACAAGAAGACATAACCCAGCTATATATAGGACATAATATAATTGTAAAAGAGTTAGTCAGTTGGTTAGGGCGGGTTGGTTCATGTCTATTGGAACCGCCCAAGGGTTTTGGGAGTTGATTGGTTGCTAGTTATTTGGCTGCTAGTTGTTGTAATCAAGAAGAGTAGAGTCTGGAATGAATGAGATCTTCCAGCTGGGAAATCAGAACTCTGTGTTTGAGGTCTGAAGTCAAGAGTCTGTACTGAACATTTCTATGTAATTATGAGTCTGTGATGTAAGAAAGATCTCTAAGATAATATGATGAAGGGCTAAATTTTAAAAATATGATGTCTTTACATGCTTGCACATTCTTTACAGTGTGTTTGCATAGCTTATGAGTTCTAGTTGATGATTCTATGTTTAATTGTTGCTCGCTATGCAAGTAGGTCTGGTTCACGCATTTAGATGTTTCCGATTTGATAATGTTGATTGCGCAAGAATAGGAGCAAGTTTTGAACACTCTATGGATATTCCTTAGTCTTCTCCCTACCCTTCCCTATCTATCTGTCTCAGCAGCGCTTCGGGTGAGACTTCTCCTCTTCGGAGGAGATGAAAATGCCAACGCTCTAGACTACACGGTGCCTTTTTTTGGTAACCTGAGAAGAACCATGGTCTGAACAAATTTGTGCCAACACATAGGAAGAAGCTATAGAAACGAAAAAGAAAGAATTAAGGGATTTCATAGCTAGAAAAATAGACCAACTAATAGAAGAACGAGAGGATAAGTTGAAGCAACATAACAAAGTAACAACGCAAGAGGGACAGAAAGAAAGAGAATTATCTATCAAGGTTGAAAAAATGAAAGAAGGCTTGAAGAACCTATCTATTCAAGAAAGAAGTATTCCCACTCAAGAAGTTTTAAGAAAAGGGATATTAACTTCAGAATCCTTGAGGGCACCTCAACAGTGCGAAGCCACTACGCTAGGGGAAGATAAGAATTCGATGAACAGGCAGCATAAGCTTGTCATTGATGGTAAGTACAACATTGAAGATAACAGGTAAACAGAAGACAAGTTCAGAGAGGTGAATGATCGAAAGCAGTGAGTGCATGCAGCGAGAGCCGTTAGATTTGGTGCAGAGTCGCCGAGAGCTGTCAGATCGGCGGAAGTTACACGAAGGATAAGTTCCCATGAACAAGAGGAGAGGCTTCATCAGAGAATCGAGAATCAGAGTTTTCACGAGTCTCGTGAACAATGACAACGAAATCACGATATGTGATTTCACGATGTAATCACAGCCGTTGGATAAGAAGGAATCTGGACCGTAGTTTACAGCCCTTGTCGGAGAGAGGATCTAAGCCTTCAGATTTGTATAAGATGCGAGAGAGATAAGTCATCAGAGAATCGGGGATCGGGACTTTGAAATGTCCATTTCACTCGACAACGAAAAACCCCGAAATCGTGATATGCGATTTCGCGATTTGATCGCAGTCGTTAAAGAAAGCATGAGATATGGACCATTGATATTCTTCATCGGAGTTTCGGGGATCAGGATTTCAATATGCAAAGAACACAATGCAATGAAAACCCCGATTTCGCGATATGCGAAATCGCGAT
The DNA here is from genome assembly GCA_009831015.1 of Picea engelmannii. Classification (NCBI taxonomy): domain Eukaryota; kingdom Viridiplantae; phylum Streptophyta; class Pinopsida; order Pinales; family Pinaceae; genus Picea; species Picea engelmannii. The sequence continues at coordinate 187,959 of ML777282.1, read as the reverse complement.
TGAATCTGAACCATTAGAATCAACATGTGATCTAGACCGTTGATCCAACTCACGACAGCAGACCACGTCAGCTAGGGACACGTGGCACAACCAGGGAATGACAGGTGTCAGGCAGATTCAACACTTCAGGCACATGTAAGTCACAAATCAGAGTGACATGTGGCAAGATCTAACACATGTCAAACCACGTGTTACGTCAGCAGAGGCATCGGCGATCGGGACTTTGAAATGACAAAGTCGCTTGATATCGAAAGTCTCAAAATCTCGGAGGGATCGGGACCGTCCATATGAGGGACAGGTGTCGAAGATCAAGGCGTCGTCGACATTTTGTTCATCGGGAAATCGGGGATCCCGTTGACAAGAGTTTTGTACAAGTCAGAATCATGATCCGCGAAACCCCGATGAGTGGGGGCCAGATGTCAGCACAGCAACGAAGGAGGACGGTGGCGTAGTGAAGGCCAGCTGTCAGAGATAAGGATGTGGTCACGGAGTGATGGTCACGTTGACCGGGAGCTAATCTTAGGAGGGCTATCATATGAAAGGAGCCATCGGGAATCGGAGAATCGGGAATCCGGAGGACTTGTGAATTTTTACATCGCAAATGCCGAAATCGCGATGAGTGAAATCCCGATTAGATCTGGACCGTTGGATCGAGTATTGATCGAAGGGTTGTTGTACTTCCTCACTCATTAACGCTTCAGTTATGAATCAGTTAAGAGAAACAGACTGATAATGACAAATCAATTAGTGTTTCAGTTTCCAAGACAGATGTCCTTTGTTTACCTATTGAAAGGGGAAGTGGAATCGTCGGTTGAAGGGTATAAAAGAAGTGGAAACAGATGGTGTTGATGCAGTTGTCAAGCATGTGAAAAAGAATGAAACTGTAAAGAAAAATAGAGGAGAGCATGCGCAGAAGGAGATTGAACATAAGAACAAAATGACAGAAAGAGCAGGAGTATAGAAGAATGACAGAAGAATGTGATGCAGAGCAGACCTGTTGAGGAAGAGAAGAATTGCAGAACAATTTGCTGAGGATCAGATTTACAGAACAGAGTAAAAATGGTAAGAAGTGATTTATCTGCATAAGTTGTTTGTGTATTCATTATTTCATATTTAGGGAGGTAGGGAGGTGCTCGGGAGGACTGTTGTCCTCAGAGGTTCAAGTGGGATCTTGAACACAGGAAGTTGTAGCTTCCATCTGGTTGTACCCAGAGAAACAAGAGTGGCAGGGTGGTGCTAGGGAGAACTAGTGTTCTCTGTTATACAAGTTGGAGCCTGTGTAACTGGAAGTTGGTGCTTCCATCCAGTTGGTGCTGGAACATTCAGGAAGTTGGAGCTTCCATCCAGTTGGTGCTAGAATATTCAGGGAGTTGGTGCTTCCTTCTAGTGGGTTATAGAGAAACCAGAGAGTTGGAGCTCTCAAACAAGTTGCAGCTTGTAAAACAGAGGTAGCGGCCTCACATTGAGTTGGTGCTCAATTGTAAATGATGTACAGAACTGAAAAGACTGCCTATCATTTCGAAGAAGAAGAGGTTTTCTCCCTTTATGGGTTTCCTCGTGAAAATGTGTCTCTGTGTGTACTTTATGTGTGACTGATGGTATCTACTTTTACTGTCCATATGTTGTATATTGTTGATGACCACATGAAGAAAGATTAACAGTATTTAATAAGTATAAAATTGTTTAAGCTCACATACAACTGATTCACCCCCCCCCCTCTCAGTTGTTTTAGTAGTTCCAACACATGGGTCATTGACTAGGGGACTACAGGCTTCCCCTTCGATTGGACGTCATTTCGCCCGTGTCAACCTCGTAATGGAACATAGAAGCAAGCACTATGGTGATATGGCTAATGCGAAGAAAATATTGTCGATCCTACCTAAATATATTCCACCTTTGGCTAGCGTTGTTAACCATGATAGTATCCCTTGATATTTTGAGTAATATGTGTTCACTATGTACATTTCGAAAGGAATTCACATAGTCGAGAGTCAGTTAGGACAGATCCCATTATTGAAGAACAATGACTTCAACTTAGGAGACCGAAAGAACTACGCCATGTTATCTCCCCACCACTACTTAATGAAGACTACTAGAAAGAAACCTCGCCTCATCTCACAACCATGGATTAAGGGGTTGGCGAAGTCCACCGTGTTGAACGTGATGAATATCTCGCATTTTGGCTGCCACCAGGAGGTTAACACTTGCGTTAAAATCCTTCTGTCGTGTTATCATGGAAGATATCTATGGCTTGACAGAAGGATTACTGTGGATCCGGAACTGATCCATAGGATCAAAGGTTTAAGTGTGAAGGGTCATGACCCTCAACATTTTTATCTAGGGAAGGACTCAGACCGTTCGTTAGCACAACACATCAAGGAAGCTTACGGAGAGGTAGAAAAAGGAAAACAAGGTTACAAGGTAGCCTCTATATAGGATGGAGTAGTGCACCTCACTTTCCAAATATTATATAGCATTCTAGTGAGGAAGAACCACCCCACACAGGTCACCGAGTTCGTGGTGGACCTCGCAGGAAAGTGTGTGGAGGGCATGCAGATGAACTGGGCGAACTAGCTCATCAACGAATTATAAAAGGATTGACGCAGAGCCCAGGACTTGGGATATGAATTTCATTATAGATGGTTGATCATCTTGATCACATTTTTAGCTTGGAAGATGCCCGAAGGAGCTACCTTCCCAAAGATTGAACCTACGGATCCCTTAGCCGCTCAGTTTTCCACCCTGTGGTATATCAACGACATGATGAAACAGTGGCAGTCCAATCCCGTGTTCCATGGATATTATCAATAGTTAAAGGTCACCATTGAATCATTCCCTCATATGACACCACACACTTTGCATTAGTACCGACCCATAGTGAAGTTCCGTGTTGATCCCCATTTCATTTACATCACTGCACGAAGAGATGAGCACCAGGAAGAATTACAATCATACTACAAGCTGACAAATGAAGATATGGAGTAGATTACAAAGGAATGGCCAGAGGAATTTCTTGTACCTATCATCGATGTAGAATTATCCGACACTGACACCATAGGAATCCTGATAGTTACACGAGTTGAACATGTCGGACAATCCAGTGGGATGAAGAAGCAAAAAAAGCAGGTTGAAGTCCAGGACATAGAGAGTGATGAAGAGGACAACACTTTTGGAGATAACCGGTCTAGCTCGCCAGGAGGAGGCGAAGATGAAGCAGAAGGACAGGGAGGAGGAGATGAAGGAGAAGAAGATCAAGGAGGAGGCAAAGCTACACCACATGAAGATCCCCCTGTTGGGACAGTGACAATGCAAAATAGGAAAGTTTCTCCGAAGAAACCTTCAGCAAGAAAGAAAACGTGCGTCGAAAATCCACAGTTGGAGGCCACTCTCACTGAGGAGGACATCAGTTTGGTCCACAAAGCTATGGAGGATCCCTCTGAAGACATGTTGCAGAGATACCAAGAGAAGCAGGAGGAGTTACACGGAAATATTGAGAGATAATTTAAGGAAGTGCAAGAATTTGTTCGCTTGATCCGCACAGTACCTACTGTGTCGTTTGTGCCTTCCTCATCATAGACTTCATAATTGGGGGACGAACTAGCCCAGTTAAGCAGGCTTGCGGATGCAACAGAATACCGGTTCCATAGAGCTTAGGAAGAGAAGGAGAAGGATATAGAAGCCTTGCAAAAGGAGAAAGACAAAGTCCTAGAAAAATTACGAGCAATGCAGGACAGTGTAGCTTCCCATGGAAGCGAGAAAGAATATCTTCAAGAGAAGCTCCAGGAGGAAAACACCCAGCTATAGAGGTGTTGGCATCCCTACATGATTTCATTATTTGAACAACAAAGTACACTTTATGTAGCTTCCTTCACCTCATCTTGTAAATATTATCATTTTGAGATGATTGTTGGATTATAAAAGATGTTCATTAATTGCTTAAAGTTTTCATTTTTGTTTTGTTTTCATGTTTGATTGATGATTGAAAGCATGAATCAAACATGAAAAATTATATTCATATTATTTTTCCTATACAAGGCATTTTTTTTTAAAGGTCATCATGCCTATGTCCAATTTAAATCCAACACTTGAATGACTTATCTTTGGAATGTTTTGGGTATTGATATAATTTTTATATTCTTAGATGGTCTTACATTTGAATTATGAGAATTTCATTTTGATATATTTGAACCCATTGCAAAAACTATGGTCATGTTAGTCATGGGAATTAATGCACAACTATTGTACCATGTACTTAATCCATCTTGTTGGCACAGTGAATTAATAAGCCTTTCATTACGAGTTATAGGTTTTCATGCTCTGTACGCAAGGGTTTCATTACCAAGAATGGTCAAGCATCAAGGCCGAACCCTAGATGTTCATACTATGATTACACAGAGGATTCTTTTTGTTTGTCTCCATTTTATCCATTTGGATTTGTTTCTTTTTCTCCTACCATCCAAACCCATAACTATTTTGAGTCACCCTTGTTACAGTCCAGTCATATTTTTAATGGCTCCTATTGTTCGATTGGAGCCGAATGGCTTCCAGGTACTGCTCTATCACGATGATACAATCAAAGATTTAAAAGTTCAGGGCTAGGATGCCTTCGTCAAAAGGTTCGAAGGTTATAACCTTTGTGTGGCTAAGGAATTTGTACAAAATTTCGATGGGTGTAGGGCGAGAATTGGAGATATCCAGTTAGAGGTAACTGAGGAGTTTGTGAGTGAAGCCATAAGGCTTCCGTCCACTCGCGATAAATGGTTCAAAAACTCAAATATTGAAGAAGTGCCATGGAGCCTATTCATGACCTCCAGGAAAATCAATTGTTGTGAAAAAAGGTATCCCTATTTCTTTGGTTAAAGCTAGGTGGCATGGTCTCCTATTGACACTAAAACAATTTGTGACCTGTGAGGGTTGTTATGGTGTAGTTTTTCTCTATCATATATGACTGCTTATGCATTTCATAGGTTTTCAATTAAATGTGTCCTTCTATCTGTTGAGAAGCTTGTACAAAATGTCTAAAAGGTATAAGATACAGAGCCTCAATTCTAGTATTTTTCACCACATCTTGATTAAAATTTTGTTGATTCACCGTTTGACAACCGTGGGAGATTGTTGGGATGGATTTTTAACAAGGAATGGTTTTTCTCCAACCATTCATGTAGAAACCCCTATTTTGGGTGAACCACTGATAAGAAAACAGTTTGACATTCCAAATAACGAGCCAGACTCTCTAAATAGAAACTCTTGAGACGAGGCAATGCCCAGACAGTCTTCACATGAGCAAAAGGTTGTTGTTTCGAGTTGAGTGAACCCCATATGCATGAATTAGATGTTGGCCATAACGCCACTGTGAAACCCGTTATCAAAAAATCTTGCAATCAGACAAAAAAAAAAACATGGCTCCAGGGTTTCAGAATAAAAGAGTTGGTCACCTTATTTCGAGAAAATTGAGGAATCGAACTAAACCTCATTTGATCTCGATCGACCCGATCGAGGTCAATGAGGTCTTGGATCCCGAAATTGAAGATTTCCTGGTTTTAGAAGACCCGGATTGTCAAAGATCTGATCCTTCTCAACTGTATGACTTTGTTACTAATATTCCACTGTGTCTTGAGGGTAAGGGTGGGTTCACTGGTATTAGGTGTGTTCAAGGTAAAATGACAGGTAAGGTCGATGAAGCCAGACTTGATTGTGCACTCCACCAACAGGTCGATCCTTCAGTACATTGTGGCATTCGTCTGCATTGGATTGAACGATATTATACTAATATTCCCATCCTCCAGGCTCGCATTAAAACACTCACATCTCAAAGTGAATTACTGAGAAAAGAAAATCTCCACCTCAGAGAAAATGCGGAAAGACAAGCTAAACGACTTAAGAGGACAAGTAACATAGTGATAAAAAACGCAGACAATGTTAATGCCATAATCAATTCCGAGCTACGTTGATCCATTTTTAGTCGTTGGTTGAAATGGTAAAACAGTTTTCCCTCTTATTACATTCATGTTATCTTTTTTAATCGAATCGGTTTGAAATTAGATTTTGTTTGCTAATATAAGACTGGCTACAAAATCTTTCGATTCTGTAGCCAAGTCATTTTAAATAATAAATTTTAGAAATTAGGTATTAGAAATTGTCTAACTTATTCCTGTTTTGTTTTCAGGAAATAGTAGATCTTGATGTTGATCATCTGGGAGAAACATGTTTGATTTTGCATTCAAATGATTAGTGTTTCTTTTTCTATTTGCCTTGTAAAAACTTTTATTATTTTTTGAGAAAAATCAACTCAGTTATGGGTGGTTGTTAGCCCTATATTTTGATCTTATGAGATCCTATCCTATCCTAGGAGATAGGAGAATAGTATTTCAAAAAACTTTAAATACTCTTCTTTTTGTAAGTGAAGGCATCTTAGCTTAGAACCAATGATGGATGAATGATTCTCAGAACTTAATGGAACAGGTTATAGCATTTCGGCTTTAGACCACTGTGAATTTTGTTTCATTGATGTTTTGTTGCTCTTATCTTGGGATATTAATGTGTTGTATAGATTTAGTCTCAATGACATGTTATGTTCTATGATATTCATGCTATAAATGTCGTTCATGATTTACTGTTCCATATGTTGTGACTGTGATCATCATATCAATTTTAATATCATGATTTTTATTTGATGTTTAGTTGATAGATAATAATGAATGTTTTACATAAAATATTTCTCTGACTATAATCATTCGTAATGATAAGATCATTGGATTATATGTGTTCACTATTTTATTCTTAAATATTGGTTGTCAATACATTCCTTGAATTTATTCAAGAACATTTTAGTATAAGCCTGCTGCAGATTTCTTTCACAAGTGGGGTAGTTGGATTCTCTTTTGTTCGTACAGAGGCACAAACACATTTAACAAACTAATAACATGTTAGCTTCACTTGCTTCTAATTTCTATCATTTTATATTTTAATGAAATAGCAAAGTTTTAGATTGGATTTGACTATTTGTACATCTTTGTTTCATAACTTAGTTATTTCAAGTTTTATTAGATTTATAATTAAAAAAAAGAAAACACAAAAAAGTGTTTTCTTTATCTGCTTCTGAAAACAATTATCTTTACATTGATTTTGCAAGTTTCCATTAAAACTTGCAACCTATAAATTTTGTTCATATATATATATATATATATATATATATATTATAGTTTTAACATTAGTTAGTTTATTTCCTTTCTTTATTTTAAGACCTTAGATTGGCTAACGGAGCCATTAAACCCGTCAGAACAGGTTACACCAAACGGCTTAGGTTATTTAGACAACCCCAGACCGAACCTGTTCTTCCAGTTAACAACCTGTCAAATTTTCCCGTCAACAAATGACGCTAGAAGAAGGGCCTGAATTCAATTGATGGCACATGGAAGTCACAAGACTCCTCCCCCACACACTCGCTCCCTTGTCGTAACGCATAGTCGCTCATACAACAACATTACACTAGAAACAAAAACTACCTCAAATGATAATCCTGAGTTTCTCGTTGAACCAGTGACACCATCTCCTCAAGGGGATGACGTACAAGAAATTGTTCGTCAGTCACTTATAAGGACACATAGTGCCTTGGCCCGTATCAAACAACCTGGTAGGTCTCTTAATCAACCCTTATATTTCTTGAATATTCAAGAACAACTTGAAGGCACTAGTCTCCTCTCAAAACTGCTAGGAGATAATACCACCAATCCTACCGAAACACCTATTCTTGGAGTCGGAGGGTATGGTATCCCACCTTCGCCTCCTTGTTCATCTCCATCCTCTTCAGGAGGAGAGTCATCTGACGAAGGAAATTCCTCGTTTAAATCATATCATCCTTTGACACCACCAACACCCATGGAAAAACAAAACAATCTCGCCAGACCTTCACTCGATCAAGATGTTATGGATGTACCTAGACCTCAACACCCATTTCCAAAACACCCGGAGAAATGGTTGCCTAAATTTGATCCAGATTCCAAACAATATGTTGAATATCACATAAAGAAGTTTATGTTGGCCATTAGACTCCAAAGTGTAGAGCATGAAGACGTAGTATCCAAACTCTTTCCTTATACATTCGAGGGCAATGCCTCCATGTGGTATTTTTCCCAACAGCCTCAAACCATTGTCTCCTAGGACAAGTTTGAAACTTGTTTCTTAGAGAAGTTTGGAGATGATAAATCTCCCAAAGTCTTGGTTATGGAGCTCTCCATCCTATAAATGAACACGAAGGAGAAAGTAAAAGATTTTGAAAATAGATTTCTTACGTTAAAGAATCGAATTCCCACAGATTCAATGCTCGTTGAAAGTCTAATTGTTGCATATTACACCAAAGCTCTACACAACAACATAGCAATTTGGGTCAAAAGGTCTAAGAAGAACACACTGCTGGAAGCCTTTGAGGAGGCAAGCCAAATTGAAAAGGATATATTAATCTTAAAAGATAATCTCAATAGTGACGCTGAAACAACTTCATCCTCTAAAAAGAAAATATAAATCCTTACTAGGCCTCCCCAAGCCAAAAGTCAGCCTGAAACTTTAGACTTAGAAAGATTGCAGAAATATTTCCAAAAACTTTCAAACCAAGCCATGGAGTTGAAGAGATCAGACGAGGAGGCATCCTCAAGAAAAGGAAGTTTTAAACCTCCTTTCATAAAACCTTTTCCTCCCAATCGGCCAAATCCGACCACTGAAGGTCTCAATTTCGAAAGCTTACAGTATGCTTTGCAAACTATTCTAGAAGCACATGATAATCCTGCTTCTTCCCCTCCTGAAAGTTCTGAAGACGTAGCTGAGGAAGAAGTACCAGCAGAAGAAGATTCATCTCCCAATATATTTGGTCACTTCTCTAACAGTATTTTCTAAGCAAATTTTGAAACTGTCCACCCCTACAACACAAGAAGCAAAACATAGAACAAACCTTCTTCCGAAGTAAGTAATAATGTGTTTCCAAATCAGTCGAAGCAAGCTGAAATTAAACAAAGTTTAGCAGCCCCTATTTTAGAATACGATTTAATTGAAGATCTAAAAAAACTAAGGGCTAATATTTATGTTTTCGAGTTGCTGAAATTTCCCCTTATTCTACAGAAAATGTTTCAAAGTATAGAAGAAAATAGTAAGAACAACAATCCTAGCAGCAAGAAAACTACATAAATTGGTTCTAAAACAACCAAAAAGATCCCAACTAAAACAACATCTGAACCTCTAGATAAAAGGGATTTAGTTGAAAAAACTGTATCAAATGTAGATAAAATTGTTTCAGGGACAGCGACAAAAGATCAACAGAATTTTATTGTTAACGCTCATAAAAATGTCCTGCCTTTCTTATTAACTTTTGAAATTTTTAATAGGAATGTACATAATTTCATGGTATATTCCGGCGCATCATCAAATGTGATGCATTTATATGTTTGTCAAAAACTCAACGCAGAAGTTCAACCTTCTAATCTCAAGATCATTCAGCTTGATCGGACAAACGTTAAGGTAATCGGTGAACTTAAGAATGTTCTGGTTAGTTTATCTTCTAATCCTAAGGTTCACCAAATTATTGACATCATTGTTGTTGACATCCCTGAATTCTATGGTGTGTTTTTAAGCAGGGACTAGTCTGAACATCTGCATGGTTACATTGCCACAGATTGGTCTCATTTATGGCTACCGGAAAATGGACAGCCCAATAAAATTAGGATAAATCGTGAACGCTATATCAATCACACCGTGACAGATATAGATGATGCAAACAAACCTTTTACCGCATCTACTAATTCATTTGAAATGCAGGGAATAAATACCTTTTTTGGTAACTTCATGACCGAAAGTTCCCCTATCACTAATCCAAGGCAACAATCAGAAATTATGACCTATACTCAGTCATCAGCTTTTCCAAGTGTGCAAAACATTGTTGATGAAGCTCAGATCTGGTCATTGTACTTTGATGGATCCAAATCCAAAGAAGGGGCCAATGCAGGATGTGTACTGATAGATCCCGCAGGTAACAAGACTTTCATTGCCTGACGATTAGAGTTCGAGTGCACTAATAACACCGTCGAATACGAAGAAATTTTACAAGGGCTTAGGAAAGCTCTGGATATGGAAGTATGAAATTTAATTGTATTTGGTGATTCATAAATCGTGGTCAGGCAGGTAAGAAACTCCATACATTTCTTGTCACCACATCTGAAAAGTTACCAAACTGAGGTATGGAGTTTAATGAAAACATTTTCATCATTTAACATAAATTCCATTCCTAGACTAAGTAATTCAGAGGTTGATATATTGGCTAATGTCGCTTCTAAACTATTTCCTACATAAGGTCTTTCTCCTAATGCATTTTCGATCGAATTGTTGTTCAAGCAGAAGATCCCGAACAACATCACCAATTGGAGAGTGTTCGACGATGAACAATAGATCATCAACTTCTTGCATATGGAGGACACCTTCCAAGGTGTAATCATTGGCGAAGGCACTCACGATGAAAACCTCCTCAACTTCACAGTAATATCATATCCTAGATATTATGAATCGACGTCCGATATGGTAAACGCTATCCCCAGATCCATTTTAAGACTAGAGAGGTTTTATGACTTGCATGATAAGTTTAGAGGGCCAGTTAATTGTAAAATGATTTTCCTTTATAAAATTGTTTAAAGAATTTAAAGACATTTTTTCCTAGACATATGATGATTTGAAAACATTTGACCCTAATATAATACAACATGGCATCCCCATGAAACCACAAACTCAGCCTTTTCAGCAAAAATTAAGAAAGATGCACCCCAAATTAGAACCCAATGTCAAGAAAGAACTGAATAAATTACTAAATGCGAAGATAATTTTCCCGGTGAGACACACACAATGGGTGTCTAATCTAGTTCCTGTAAGGAAGAAAAGAGGTTAAATTCGACTCTGTTTTGACTTTCGTAACTTGAACCGAGTGTTTGATAAATATCACTATCCCATTCCTCCAATGGAACAAATCCTTTAGCAGGTATCTGGTTCAGAAAGACTATCTCTGTTAGATGGTTTTTTGGGATATAACCAGGTCCTCATGTCTCCCCCAGATCAGCTCAAGACCACTTTTTGTACCCCATGGGGGACTTATACCTACAGGAATATGCCTTTTGAGATTATAAATGTCGGCGCCACTTTCCAGAGAGCAATGGACATTGTCTTTTGTGGTCTCATAAATCAATCAGTAGTGGTCTATCTTGATGACGTTAACATTTTTTCTAAAAAAAAGAAAGATCACTTGTCTCACCTTAGGTTTTTCCTAGAATGATGTCGCAAGTACGACATATCTCTCAACCCTAGAAAATCATTCTTTGCGGTAGAGAAAGGCAAACTACTTGGGTTCATTGTCACACACCCACGATGGGCATAAAAAAAAAWTCTCCTTTTCTCAAGGGACAGAATTCCCCAAATTCCTACAGGGGCATAGCACAGGCTATCTCTTCCCTTATCCTCCTCCATGTGACCACTACCCGTGACCATAGGCTTAATTTAAAAAAYGTGTCGCATTTCATGACTTCAGAACTCCCGATGCGAGGTGCCCTATCTCCTCCAACTCCCGAGTTCTGAAAGGGATTAATGACCATTAGCTCTCTCCGCTCACATGACCATTTCCATGACCACATGCTTAACCTAAATGGGTCATCGCATTTCGCGACTTCAGGGATTTCGATGCAATGCGTCCCAACTTCTCTAACTCCTCCAAGTCCCGAAACCCGATTAGGGGCCTAGAAAGTGTTATCCCTCTCACCTATGTTCACGGTGTGACCTTCCTCTAGGACTGGGTCCCAGCTCCCATATTTTTCGGGACTTCGTGATTCAGAGAATCATAAACAGTTCTTCCTTCCTTTCCAAATCTCCAACTCTCAAAGATCTAACAGCTCTAAACCCTCTGCTAACCAATGACCCAGATTAAGTCGGAGATTTTCCTTCGGGACTTTGGGAAAGTCTTCACTTCCATTTTCCCGATGACCAAATCTCTGAAACCGTGACCAAGCTAAATCGACAGTTCACAGGTCTCTCTCTATCCAATGGCCTAGATTCAATCAGGATTTCGCCACTCGCGAAATTGGAAAAATTTTCCAACTCCTTCTCCTTGGAATCACGAAGTCTGAAGGTCCGAAATTCTTCCATTCTATAGATCAACAGCTCTGAGCCTCCCACAAATCAATGACCCAAATTTTGTCGGGACTTCACGTTTTGCGATTCATGAGTTCTAACAACTCTGTTCTTTGACTTCCCTGAGTTGCGAGTTGGTGAAACACTGATCTTCCACCACACATCCTTTCTCGATGGATGGTCCGGATGGTTTTGCGAATTCTTACTTCGCGAGTTTTTACTCATCTGCACCTCTGATCTCCTGATACCCGTTTTCACAAAATGTATGGGTCTTCGCCACATGTCCTTCTAGATCCAATGGTGTAGAATGATTTCGCATTTTGTGAGTCCTTAAAACTCCACCTGTTGACTCTTCCGATGTGTTAGTAAGTGAAATGTTGATCGCCCTCCACGTGTCCCTTCCGATGGATGGTTTCGATTACATGGGGGCTTTCAGGGCTTTGACGAGTCCACTCTCCCACCTACACAAGGGTTAAGATCGACGGTCAAGGTGGCTCTCGATGGATCCTGGGATCTACGGTCCCGATTCCATCTCTACTTGCGAATACTAAAGGGGTTGAGGCATTAACGCTTGCGCTCCTCCTCTAGATCCATTGGTCCTCACAAACCTGGGATACTTTCGAAAGGATCTTGTCCATTCGTCTACCAAATGAAAGGATACTCCCTTTCGATAGTTGGATTCGCTATCCTTTTAGAACTTAGGTACATAATTCAATTTCTCGGAGCTTCAAACTCCCACGACTCCAAAACCTTCGAGAGCTAACTCCTTCTTGCACAGGATTTCCAGACCCGGATCACATGAACCTTTAGATGGTTTTTGGGCAATTATCCCTAATTTTAGTCGGGTTTCTAGATAAGGGCTTGGGTACCTTTCAAAGTCCCTAGGCTACTGACCTGAATGAAGTGCCTTCCTAACTCACCGAGTTATGAGCTATAACACCAGGGTAGGGTATTCTCATGAGTTTACCGTAGCGGTAGCCATACCAAGGAGCTTACTTCGACTCTGAGACAAGATGCAATTCCCTAGGGGAGGTGCCTTCGAGGGATTAACCAAAACACCAAGAGAGTCAGGTAGATGGGATGATTCTCAGTGGAACGAAATCATGCTCTGGGCTTACTCATTTTATATAGAAACCAACTGTGGCATATAAGTATACACATGCATTCATTATTTCCAATATAAATTAATAGGAAATCATACCATACAAAAACCACTTATGGGCGTATAAACTTGAGCATGTATCCATGATATTCAATTCAAAATACAAGGCCTAAAACACTTATCAGAACCACTAGGCGTTATGCGACTTCTGAGAGGGGTGCTCGTTTCCACCCAACCATAAGCTCAGTCCCTTCCAATGGATTTATCACTGGCCACCCCCGAGCTTAGGCCACTATGCTCTAAGATTCAATCGCATACTTCCATCTCAACGAAAGTTGGGGATGAAGGTTACTCTCCTTCTCCCAATACAGGAATAGATGAGGACGAAGGTTACTCTCCTTCTCTTGGCTCTGTCTCTATTCCCTGTGATCAGAACTCATTGTTTTTTCTTTCAATCCTTCCTCGGACCTAAGAGTTTCTGCTATCATATATGTCTCTCCGTAGGCTACACCCCTGTCCACCACGCTTCCCTTCTTTCCCTCGACAAGGTTGTGTGTGGCTCGAATCCCCCAGTCCGTGGTCAAGTCTGGAAGCCATCCCATGGGTAGTCTACCCCATCCCTCATTAACTCTTGAGGAGGCCCTTCTCACCTACCAGGCTGACAGGAATTCATTTTTGGGTAGAGGGTTGTTCTGATATGAGCAACATTAACTCCAGTATGGTACTGGTTCGCTGGAGGTTATCGCAACCATTCTAGGTTCCCTCCACCACCTTTTTATTCGTAATCGTGGTATTTATTTCTTAGTACATCCCCTCTCTCAGCAGTCATGCAACACATTTACATTATCCATTAAAATAAAAGGATTTACATTCATCGACCTTTATACAAAGGTCCACCAAATTAAACATTCACACTTTGAGTTTTCCATAGTTCATGGCCAATAAAGTTGTATTTACAGACTGGGGGAAACATGGTGTTACATTCATAGTGTCCAAAGACGGAATGACTATTGACCTGGAAATAATCCAAGATATTTCTAAACTCTCCCCTCCCTCTTCCAAAAAATCCATGCAATCCTTCTTAGGCAAAATTAACTTCGTCAGAAGATTTGTCCCAAGTTTCTTAGAAATGGTAAGGCCTTTATAGAATTTAATTAAAAAGGATGTTCAGTATCGTTGGGGACCCCAAGAAAGTCAAGATTTTGATTCTATTGGAAAAGCAATATTAAAATCTCCTTCCTTAATGAGCCCTGATTTTTCCCAAGATTTCACTCTTTACACTTTCACCTCTGATCGATCTTATGCTGCTATGTTGACACAAAAGAATACTGAAAGCAATGAAATACCCATTTCCTTCATGAGATCAGCCTTCAAAGGGGAAGAGATAAATTACCCAGCTGTGGATCAACATGCATATACTATTTTTAAAGCAATGAAACACTTTTTGTCATATCTGCTGAAATCTAGAACTAAAGTCATCTTTCCTTACCCGATTGTGAGAAACTTGTTGGTACAAAAGAAATTGGGTGAAAAATGGGCAAACTGGATGACCTCGTTACAAGAATATGACCTCGAAATAACCCTTTCACAAATTGTTAGAGGTCAAGGCCTGTGTAAACTAGTTTTTGATTCAGTTAAAGAACATGAAAGTCAAATTAACACTCTAACTGTAAATCAACACAATGGAAAACAAATCAGTTGTACATAAGTTGCTACTAATTCTTGGTATGATGATATCAAATTTTATTTAACACATGGATCCACTTATCGCTATCTTGATCCTAAAAACAAAAGAGCACTAAGACTAAAATATGCATCTTTCCAGTTAATAAATGATGTATTGTTTCGAAAGAATTTCGACAATGTTCTTATGCGTTGTTTGGAAAAGGATAAAGCAAGGAAAGTACTATCTGAACTTCATGCAGGTGAGACTGGTGGTCACTTTGGTGGAGACACCACTTCTCACAAAGTGTTGAGATCGGGTACTATTGGCCCACATTATTTAAATACGTTCATGTGTTGTGTCGTAAATGCATAATCTGCCAAAAGGCTACTGGACGAGTAAAAAATGCGGCATTCCCTTTGCAACCTGTTACTGTAGATTCACCTTTTCAACAGTGGGGTCTTGACATCATAGGACCAATTAACCCTTCTTCCTCACAGCAGCACAAATATATCATTACAACAACGGATTATTTTTCCAGATGGTCTGAAGCTACACCTTTAAAAGTGGTAAACATGAATCAGGTCGTATCTTTCCTTAATTCAAATATCATTACTAGATTTGTCATTCCTGAATGTTTAGTCTTTGATAACGCATCTTATTTCTCATCCCTGGATATGAATGTATTCACTTTAGAAAAAGGGATTAAATTGAAATATTCTGCCAGCTACTACTCCCAAGGAAATGGTCTAGCGGAATCAACAAACAAAACTTTAATCAATATTATCAAGAGGACAGTTTCTGAAAATCACAAGAACTGGCACAACGCACTATTTAATGCACTATGGGCTGATAGAGTGACATCAAAAACCTTTGTTGGTAATTCCCCTTTCTTTTTTGTCTACGAAAGAGAATCGATTCTCCCTCCACATATTCTGCTTACATCCCTGCAATTATCGCAGAAAGTTCAAGAGGAGGAATGCCCTCCCCTTGAAAGTCGAATTAACGCCTTATTAAAACTAGAGGAAGTGAGAGCACAAGCGAAGAAGAAGTTGGATCAGCATCAACAGATTGTAAAAAGATGGTTTGATTCAAACTCCTCTTCAAACAGAAACTTTGAGGTAGGAGACTTGGTTCTCAAATGGCATAAACCCCGCGAGGGAAAAGGGGAACACACCATGTTCCAGAACCTGTGGTTGGGACTGTTTGTAATCTCTGAAAAACTAGGTCCCAACTCTTTCTGTCTACACAATTTGGAGGGACAGCCAGACACTTTCCCGGTGAATGGCCAAGCTATCAAAAGGTATTTCTCCTAATGATTCCAGATCCACCTCTCTGTACATATTTTTCTATTTTGATTTCCTTTTGCCTTTTGATTTTGGTTCTTTTGATTTTGATTGTTTTTTCTGGTTTCTGAATAAATTTATATATGGGTCACCATTTAGTTCATGAAATAAAACCATAAGTCTCATTATAAAGAAGTAGTCGAGGTCATTTCAGAGAATCAGTGCTATAAATTGCTAAAACTCAGACTAGCTAAGGAAACTTTATGTTCAGAATAGTCTTCCTGGTTTCACTTTATAATCATGAGAAGATACGATCATCATTAAAACTCTTTACGATGTCCCTGTTTTTAAAGAAAACAACTCAAGTATGCTTTCATGTCCTCAAAAAGATTTTCTTATCAAAAAAATAAGTTTAGATGATGATGAAGGTCATCAAACAAGATTTTAAATTGAAAAATATAAAGTTGTTCAAAGTCTAAAATTTTCAGCATCACCCCGTTCTCCTGAAGATCATAAAGTTTATGTCAAATTGTCAATAACTTCTAGAGAGATGAAAGCACTGCAAAGTGTGGGAAGTGTTTGTAAACCCGCCGAGATACTAAACAAGTATACGGGCAGTGGGTAAATGCATGCATGATGCCAAGGCAACTTCATCGGGGTACTGAACAGGCCTGCTGGCAGCGAAGCAGTGTCGGGTTCAAGAAAATTATCAGGTATAACCTTTGGTATTAATCGTAAGATGTCCTTCATCCTGAATTGATAATTCTTGGATAGGGTATAGGTGTCAAAGTGGGTTAATTGACATCCCTATCAAGGATATGGATGCCTACTAGCAGCAGTGGCCCTGCCAACAGTATTGGATTCATTTGCCTAAACATCGTCTCTCTCATAATCAAAACTTGTCACTGGTTTGCACTTGGACTGAAACACATCTAACACTAGACTCTGCTATTTTTTTATTTTGATCGGGATGCTCTATGTGTTGTCGATTGTTTCTTTAATTTTTCAATCATTCTTATCTGTCCTAACATGAACTCTCCGATGATGCAAAAATAATTGCTTCTCCTAGTAAGCCGCCACTTTTGGCATCCCTACACGATTTCGTTATTTGAACAACAAACTACACTTTCTATAGTTGCCTTCACCTCATCTTGTAAATATTATCATTTTGAGATAATTACTGGATTACAAAAGATGTTCATTAATTCTTTAAAGTTTGCATTTTCATTTTGTTTTCATGTTTGATTCATGACTAAAAGCATGAATCAAACATGAAAACTTAGATTCATATTATTTTTCCTATACAAGGCATTTTATTTTAAAGGTCATCATGCCTATGTCCAATTTAAATCCAACACTTGAATGAATTATATTTGGAATGTTTTGGGTATTGATAGAATTTTGATATGCTTAGATGGTCTTACATTTGAATTAAGAGAATTTTGTTTTGATATATTTGAACCCGTTGCAAAAACTATGGTCATTCTAGTCATGGGAATTAATGTGCAACTATTGTACCCTGTACTTAATCCATCTTGTTGGAACAGTGAATTAATAAACCTTTCATTACGAGTTATAGGTTTTCATGCTCTGTACACAAGGTTTTCATTACTAGGAATGGTCAAGCATCAAGGCCGAACCCTCGATGTTCATACTATGATTACATAGAGGCTTCGTTTTGTTTGTCTCCATTTTATCCATTCATATTTGTTTCTTTTTCTCCTACCATCCAAACCCAAAACTATTTTGAGTCACCCTGGTTACATTCCAGTCATATTTGTAATGGCTCTTGTTGTTTGATTGGAGCCAAATGGCTTCCATGCACTGATCTATCATGATGATGCAATCAAAGATTTAAAAGGTCAGGGTTGGGATGCCTTCATCAAAAGGTTCGAAGGTTATAACCTTCGTGTGGCTAAGGAATTTGCACATACTTTCGATGGGTGTAGGGAGAAAATTGGAGATATCCAGTTAGAGGTAACTAAGGAGTTTGTGAGTGAAGCCATAGGGGTTCCGTCCACTGGTGAGAAATGGTTCAAAAACTCAAAGATTGAAGAAGTGCCATGGATCCTCTTCATGACCTCTAGGAAAATAAATTGTTGCGAAAAAGGTATCCCTATTTCTTTGGTTAAAGTTAGGTGGCATGGTCTCCTATTGATCCTCAAACAATTTGTGACATGTGAGGGTCGTTATGGTTTAGTTTTTCTCTATCATATACGACTGCTTATGCATTTCATAGGTTTTCAATTAAATGTTCCCTTCTATCTATTGAGAAGCTTGTACAAAATGTCTAAAAGGTATAAGAGACAGAGCCTCAACTCTAGTATTTTTCACCACGGCTTGATTAAAATTTTGTTGATTCACTGTTTGACAATTGTGGGCGATTGCTGGGATGGATTTTTAACAAGGAATGGTTTTGCTCCAACCATTCTTGTAGAAACCCCTATTTCGGGTGAACCACTGATAAGAAAACAATTTGACATTCCAAATAACGAGACAAACACTCTAAATAGAAACCCTCGAGACGAGGCAATGCCCAGTCAGTATTCACATGAGCAATAGGTTGTTGGTTTTGAGTTGAGTGAACCCTCTATGCATGAATTAGATGTTGGCCATAACGCCACTGTGAAACCCGATATCAAAAAATCTTGCAATCAGACAAAACAAAAAAACATGGCTCTAGGATTTTAGAATAATTGAGTTGGTCGCCTTATTTTGATAAAATTGAGGAATTGAACTAAACCTCATTTGAGCTCAATCGACCCAATCGAGGTCAATGAGGTCTTGGATCCAGAAATTGAAGATTTCTTGGCTTTAGAAGACCCGGATTGTCAAAGATCTGATCCTGCTCAACCATAAGACTTTGTTACTAATATTCCACCGTGTCTCGAGGGTAAGGGTGGGTTCGCTGGTATTAGGTGTGGTCAAGGTCAAATGACAGGTAAGGTCGATGCAACCAAACTTGACTGTGCACTCCACCAATAGGTTGATCCTTCAGTACATTGCGACGTTTGTGTGAATTGGATTGAATGATATTATATTGATATTCCCAACCTCCAGGCTCGCATTAAAACACTCACAGCTCAAAATGAATTACTGAGAAAAGAAAATCTTGACCTCAAAGCAAACGTGAAAAGACAAGCTAAATGCCTTAAGAGGACAGGTAACATAGTGATAAAAAACGTAGACAGTGTTAATGCCATAATCAATTCCGAGCTACTCTTATCCATTTTTAGTCATTGGTTGAAATGGTAAAACAATTTTCCCTCTTATTGCATTCATGTTATCTTTTTGAATCGAATCGGTTTGAAATTAGATTTGGTTTGATAAGATGAGACTGGCTACAAAATCTTTCAATTATGTAGCCAAGTCATTTTAAATAATAAATTTTAGAAATTAGTTATTAGAAATTGTCTAACTTATTCCTGTTTCATTTTCAGGAAATAGTAAATCTTGATGCTGATCATCTGGGAGAAACATGTTCGATTTTTCATTCAAATGATTAGTATTTATTTTTATGTTTTCCTTGTAAAAACTTTTATTAATTTTTGAGAAAAATCAACTCAGTTATGGGTGGCTGTTAGCCCTCTATTTTTGTAATATTTTGATCTTATGAGATTCTATCCTATCCTAGGAGATAGGAAAATAGGATTTCAAAACACTTTAAATACTCTTCTTTTTGTAAGTGAAGGCATCTTAGCTTGGAACCAATGATGGACGAATGATTCTCAGAACTTAATGGAACAACTTATAGCATTTCGGCTTTAGACCACTATGAATGTTGTTTCATTGATGTTTTGTTTCTCTTATCTTGGGATATTAATGTGTTGTATAGCTTTAGTCTCAATGACATGTCATGTTCTATGATATTCATGCTATAAATGTCGTTCATGATTTACTGTTCCATATGTTGTGACTGTGATCATCATATCAATTTTAACATCAAGATTGTTCTTTGATGTTTAATTGATAGATAATAATGAATGTTTTACATAAAAGATTTCTCTGACTGTAATCATTTGTAATGATAAGATCACTGGATTATATGTGTTCACTATTATGTTCTTAAATCCCGGTTGCCAATACATTCCTTGAATTTACTCAGGAAAATTTTAGTATAAGCCTACTGCAGATTTCTTTCATAGGCGGGGCAACTGGATGCTCTTTTGTTCATACAAAGGCACGAACACATTTAACAAACTAATAACAGGTTAGCTTCACTTGCTTCTAATTTATGTCATTTTATGTTTTAATGAAATATGAAAGTTTTAGCTTGGCTTTGACCATCTGTACATCTTTGTTTCATAACTTACTTAATTCAAGTTTTATTAGATTTATAATTAAAAAAAAAAAAATACAAAAATGTGCTTTCTTTATCTTCTTTTGAAAACAATTATCTTTACATTGATTTTGCAAGTTTCCATTAAAACTTGCAACCTGTAAATTTTGTTCATAAGTGATATTTTTATATTTTCTTTCCCTGCTTAAATATATATATATATATATATATATATATATATATTATAGTTTTAACATTAGTT
>ML777282.1:123887-137919 GCA_009831015.1 Picea engelmannii | reverse complement strand
TTCTACATACAAAGCCCAATTGAGAGGATTTTTGCACCATTGGGAAGCTTATGGTGTGTAGAACAATCTCAAGTGGGTGGAGTTAATCTCACAAATTTTTTACCCCAAAAAGTGTTGTTTGATGCCTCAAACTAGCTCTAGAAGTTTCCAAACCCCAAATCACCAAGCTGGGACTTGCAAGTTAATTCTTCCATTTTTCCCTCCAAGAAAGCACCAAGATAGATGACAAATTATATAATGATCCATTTTATATAAGGGAAGATGAATAACTATGTGCATAGAGGAATCTTGAGAATCATGCACAATAAACCAAAGGTTGCAAACATGGAAACCAAGTTGAGATAAGAAGATGGGAAGATAAACCATTGAAAAGAAGAAATTGAGTTTATTTGAAGCCCAAGGGTTGTGAAGATGGAGGATAAAGCAATGCAACATGAAGGTGATCAACTTGGCTTCATAGAGAAGAAAGTTAGTTTTCAAGAGAGAAGAAGTTCCCACAAAAGTTGCCTTGAATTGGTTAGGGTTGGCTCTGGGTTAGAGAAAAGAGGTTTTGAGGAAAAGGAAGAAAAGAGAGGCTTTGAACCAAATAAAAGGGAGTAATTCTAAGAGAGGAGAGTGGTGTTGGAATGATAGGATGCTTGAAGAGGGAGATTACAAAGAAACAATATTTTTGGAATTTGAGGATCTCAAAGGTAAGGAGAACAATACAAGATTGCAAACAATGTGTAAAGGAGAAAACATTTAGAGTGTAGTTCTATAAAGAGAAATGAAACTTAGAAAGAGGATTGAGTGCACTCGTAAGATGGAGGCATTCCAAATGAATGTAGTTGTAATATGATATGACCATAATGAGAATAAGTAAACCATTTTGAGCATTCTATTGTATCTTTGTATTAGACTACCTTGTAAAAGATTGATTTATGTTTGTTTCTCTTTCCTACAAATAACATGTGTAGTGAGAATTTTGGCACGTATGGCTTGAGTGGGACTATTTCCCTTCCCCGTTGCATTAATGTGGCACATTTGTTATAGTTGCTAATGTGCGAGGATGACTCCTTGCACTAGTAACAAGGAGCCTCCAATTTCATCTTGTACATTCAACTCACTTTAAGCAATAGTGCTTTATCAAAGTGGGATGTGACGTTCACAAAAGGCAAGAGTATTACAATAACTAGATTAGAAGTCCTCTACTTAGGCCCTAGAGTAACAAGTTCCCAACGCTCGCCTTACCATTTTCAAAAATGAGAAACTAGCATAGGAAGAAAACTAAGTTCATGGTGGTTGGAGATCCATAGTCCATGATGTTGAGCCTACCATTATTAGATGGGGACCCAACCCCAAGGACAACAATGACCCCTTACTTAATACAAGCCTTATGTTAGTTGTTTAATTTATGAGTATTATTTTCATGCTTTTTGTTGAGTGACTTAATTGCATAACATATGGTTTCCATGATTATGTTTCAAGTGGACTATAGTATGGTTGTGTGGCTTTATGGTCTTCATGTATTCTAAGTGTGACTTTTTATTATTGAAAAAAATGGCACATAAAAACTTAACTTATATGGTTTCTTAATAAATCATTTTTTCTTTTTTAATAAAAAAATAACAGAATCTATACAATACATTATTAATTTTACATCCAGAAAAAGAAAATATTTTTATAATAAAAAAATACATATAAATTATTATAGATAAAAACAAAACAAAAAATCAATGGACATAAATAACTTTTATATAAATCTTTCTCATTATTAATTTAAAATAAAATAAAATAACCATCTTATATTTATAATTAAAAAAATGTTTATACAAAACAAATGTTCAATATTATTTGCATGCACCATATTGCAAATCCTCTTAAACCATGTGAACAAGAATCCAACTTTTTCATTTGATATGTGATAAAACATAAAAAAAAATCATTCTATCTTAAACATTTGACAAAAGCAAACTTGAAAGTTACTTTTACATGAAAATCAACGACATTTCTGCCCCATTTTACATTCTGATATGATAAAAGTATGATCCTGTCTGGAGTTTAAAGTTTTTTAAACCATCATGGTCTCTATCAATAAATGAATTGTCTCTTTGCATCTGGACACATATATATTTTTTTCATATAACGAATGGTGACACTCAGTTTGATTGTGACTCTGGTGAGAAAAACAAACACGCCATGGCAATTCTTTTTGTAGTGAATAAGATAAGCACTTACCTCTGTTTCAACTCTAATGGATGTCTACATGTCCATTTTCTCTTTTCAACTTGGCTTCCTTTTGGGTATTGGGTCTTAAAGTTTACTGTGGAATTTAAGATTAGTATTTCACAGTTCATCAAAACAAATGATTAAAACTGGAAAAAATCCACTGCAATACAGGTCGGTCCATTAATCAAATGACTAAAACTGAAAAAAAATCCGTTGCAATACAGGTTGGCCCATTAACCAAATGACTAAAACTGAAAAAAATCCATCGCAATACAGGTCGGTCCAGTAATCAAATGACTAAAACTGGAAAAAAATCCGTTGCAATACAGGTCGGTCCGTGAATCATTTATTAAATGTGACCCTAGTAAGGTCGGTCTGTCCATGTACGTAGTATCTTGATCTCTGTTCTCTAGAAAACATTAATTTACTGCTTACCGAACTTTATTGATCAACTGTGACGTTGATAATGTACATTCAGATTCTCCTCAAGTACTCACAAATTTAAGGACTCCAACAACAGGAATATTTCAACGTCGATAACCAATTCAATCCTCCTTTCACGGGATCTGCTAACAAAAAGAGAAACTGGAAAAGTTAATCATCTCCGGGGATTTAAGAATACATATATTTGTACAGGAAAATTCAATGAAAAGAGAAATAGTGCTCTGACCTTAGGTTATGCACGCACAAGCCACACTGTTCATCTTTTTCATGTCGTTAAAAAAGCAGAAATTATATTTTATGGGAAGTTAAAAGTGTGACATGATCTTCTTGACTCGGATGGGCATTCTTTTCTTCATGTGAACTGTTGGAAAACTCACAATGGAATCATCCTCTGCCTCCCAACTGCATAAACCATTAAGTTAAAGGTGTTAAAATAGTATCACTGTGCTTAAAAGTGGTTTGAATCTGTTCAGGAGAAAAGAGACCAATGGAATAATACTTGGCCCAGAGGAGATTTTAATGTGGAACAAATAATCCATTGTAGCAAGAGCATGCAGGGGCCATCCGGAAACCCAGCCACACACAGACCTAACCTATGAATGAGTAGATAATTCAAGGGGCCTACTTTGCCCGTAACTTTAAGATACAATTTTTTTAATCAACACACATTATATGCCTATATTCTCTTCTGTCGTCTATATATTGAAAAGCAATTATATACACACTTATATATCTTCATATATATAAACACATATACATATGCATGCAGAAATCATATATATATATATATATCCTTGGGTGTATAGCATATGCTTATATTCTCTTCTGTCATATATATATATTGAAAAACAATTATATATACATTTATATATCTTTAATATATATAAACAAACATATATATATATATATATGTAGAAAGCTCTTATATATATACATATACATATATTCTTGGATGTAGAGAATATTATATTGAAAAGCAATTATATACACATTTATATAAATTATATACACATTTATATATCTTTGATATATACAAACAAACATACATATGCATGCACAAAGCTCTTATATATATATATATACATATATCCTTGGGTGTAGAACAGTTATGATGGAGTGAATTGCTGAGACATTTTGTTATGTGGGGTCACAGGTTGTGTGTGGGTGTGGGACAGTGTGGGTACACCTAGAAGTTATATTGGTATGAGCACATATGTCCATTTGGACAAATAAATATAAGTCTGTAGGTTTCTACAGTTATTCGTAATGTTAAACAAATTTTCTGGAAGTTTCAAAAATCCATATACAATTTTATTCGAGACTTTTCAAAACCCCATACACAGTTTTATCCAGAAAATTTGTTTAACAAATATAAATATAAATATAAATATATATATATATATATATATATATATATATATATATATATACAAACTATACAAAATAGACTTGATCTGAATTGTTCATTATCACTATATTTAACGGGTGGCTATTTCTGTATCCATGAGTATGTCTATAATGTCCCTGTTGTGCAGCAAGGTGGAGTAATTTTCTAACCTGTATCGAGTGACAAGCAGATGCAAGAAGATAGAGGCTTCCAGCCTTGACATTTCCATGCCTGGGCAAAATCTCTGGCCTCCTCCAAATGGAATAAAATTGCTGCCACTAGGATCCTTTTCCTAATCATAAAAGAAGAACAAGGAAGATGTATCAATTTATGATCTCCCTCGTTGTCGATTCAACCTTCATAAAATCACTAAAAAAATTCTATATTGAAAGTTAAAAGTTGTGCAATCACTTATTGAAAACAAGGAATTTCTATATCGAAAGTTAAAAGTTGTGCAATCACTTATTGAAAACAAGGAAAAATACAGAGGCAACTAATGCAATATTAACACTAACTTGCCATCGCCAAGGATTGAATTTGTATGGATTTTCATAGAAGTCCTCGTCCAGGTGAATGGATCTGAAGTATGTGAATAAACACCATCCCTTGGGAATCAAGTGCCCTAGTGACAAAATCACCAACATATCAATAATCATTACAACTCTGAATTTATGAGGCCATATATTAAAAATTAACTAGACGTTATGATATTTTACCTTTAATCTCCACGTCTTGCAATGCTTTGCGCATTACACCAGTTATGATATTCCCCAGTCGTAATGTCTCGGTTACAACCTAATAATTAGGTACAAATCATGAGCTTCCCAGTTAGATTTTAACATACACCTTGATGCTTATATGGTATATGATTAATTAATCACAAGCTTACTCACATTCTGAGTAAAGGGTAAGGACGTGTAATCATTCCAAGTCAGTGGCTCTTTCTTCTGTTCCTTTGATTTCCTTAACTTCATGTTTTCTTCCTGAGACCCAATAAGGAACATAGCAAACGCATAGGTTGGAGGACAGTAGAATTAGAGAAAATATGAACTTGAACGGAGCCTGTGGAAACTATGTATCGTCCATCACCAAGCTTAACGTTATTGTTGTTAGTATTTATAAAACATAAGGATTAAGAGGCAAGGACCGAATGAGATTAATATACCTGTAATTGTTGTAGTGCAAGAGGGCAATCTGTGAGAAATTTGACTGCAAGAG
The DNA here is from genome assembly GCA_009831015.1 of Picea engelmannii. Taxonomy (NCBI): domain Eukaryota; kingdom Viridiplantae; phylum Streptophyta; class Pinopsida; order Pinales; family Pinaceae; genus Picea; species Picea engelmannii. Next base: position 132,662 of record ML777282.1, on the reverse strand, counting down.
TCATTAGCATTGGCACCGAGTCTTCTCCTGGAATCATCAAATCTATCATGTTATCACATATAATATCTATGGTGAAGTACTGCTCTGCTGTATCGTTTGTTTCCTGCAGTAACAGGTCTAACACATCCTTTGGACGACTTGGGTAATTGGTGTCATAGCTCGCTTTCTTCTCTTCTATGATTCTGTGTACCATCTTAACCATTCTTGCTTTTGCCTGCAGGAATATGATGTTCTTCATCAGAATCCAAACGTTTCAGCAATATCTCTCCAGTACGTCTTTTCTTTAACTGCAATGGCTTGTTGTATCTTGGAATTATAAATCTCACCTGCAATGACTTGTAAAGCCTTGTTCCAGGCAGCTTGACTGGCAATGAGACCAAGCCAGAGATGAACTTTCTGAATTCTTGTTTTAGATATTCCATGTCATCACCTGGGTTGAGACTCATCAGTGATTTCAAGAGCACATGAAACGCTATCTGTTCAATAAAACAACACTTATGAGCGTTGGAAACTTAGAAAATGTAGTGCAAATATGACATCAGAATTATGTGGTTACATTTTTAGTTTCGTCTTGGATGTAAACCAGCTGATCGTCCTTCCAGTTTGTCATAGAGCTCAGAATGTACTTTTCTATGTCCACAGTTATCTGTTCTTTCAGCTGTGGAGATTTGAGAAAACCTCCTATGAGGCCATGCAACTTCTTCTGCAAGTTCCCAGTCAGCATAAGTATTGAAGACTTCCCCATGAGCTCGTTGAGTGATTTGGGATAAGAGGGAACAAATATTCTGCCATCGTTTTGCAGAACCACCTTGCTTACTTCTGGGTCCGTTGATACGATTGTGGGGTTCCCAAGGAGGTGTGATTTGAATACCTTTCCATATCTGATCACATCAAAAACCAAGAGTTGGGCTAAATAAGAGGTGTGATTTTTCCATATTTGATCACACCAAAAACCAAGACGTGGGCTAAATAAATGACAATAGGCTATTCGTATTTTTTGGTATTTTAACAAATTCAATATAGTTTGTGATTAATAGTTGGAATTAAAATTTTAATGATTAAAATTATAAATAAAATTGTTTCAATAAAAATGAAATGATTTTTTTTACCTACAGTATTAAAATTTATGAAATTAAAATATTATTAAGAAAATTATAATATTTCAATCTTCAAATTCAAATTTAGTGAAGTTACAAATTTAGTTGGTTAAAAGTTCTATTTTTTTGTTGGGAATTTGGTAATGTAAATTTGGACAAAATGGTTATTTTTTGTTGTTTAAATAGCAGTTCTGAATGCATAGATAGATTCAGCATGCTGAAAAACTCTTAAGACATTTTGATTATACAAAAACCACTCAAATCTACAGATCCAACAATTTCTCACCAAATTTTAGGTAATATCAAATGGAAAAAATTAAAAAAAAAAAAATCCCCAAAAAATATAAAGTTTAGAATACCCTAAAATTCCCAAAACTTTAAAGTTTAGAATACCCTATTACAAACTAAAGAGGGAGTTTGATAGAAGAATACACTGCTCCCCATAAAAGTTGGAGCAATCTGTCGTCTCAATTACAATTAAATTGTCTATCATATGTCAGGTTTTGCAATCTAAAAACTGGTCAAGTGTAAAGGGATTTTGCAATCTATAAGTTGGTCACGTGTAACTTATAAGGTGAATCCGAGAAACAAACAAAAGCAATAAGTAACACTAAAATCCGGCTATTCTGACAGTGTCCTTAGAAGTATGTAAGCAATCACAGAGACAGAAGGTTTGTATAATCCTTGATGTCAAATTCTGATCACAGAAAGATCAATATTCCTTGGGCACACGTGCACAATATTCTGATAAATTGCACGGAAAACAAATAACTGTAACATGCGTTTTGTGATTTTCAACGATGGAATAAATGAGTGGACGATGAGGAGCATCCGATAACACTGACAGAAAGGCCAGCAGAGGTGAAGATGTAACGATCGTGAATGGAATCCGAGGTGGTCTACAACCGGGTTTTCAACAAAAGCCCAAAAGCAAGGAAATACTTTTTGCAAGCCATCCTCGGCTGCTGCTGCTTCGTTGGTGTCATTATTGCTCATTGCAGTGACAGCTTGGTGGGCAAAGTGAACTACATTGAGATCAGATTGTATCAGTTTTTTCATATTACGTTTTATAACAGGTTAATTTAAATGAATTTGGCTTTTGAACTGTAGGACATTAAGGTTAAGATGGATGGAAATCAATTTTCAAAGATTAAATACTTCCTCTATCCGTCCTCGGTGGTACACAAAGTATCTGCAATACTAGTTATGGGTGGGTTTGAACTTGCCATAATTACCTGTGTTAAAGCAGTAGTGTAAACATTCTATCTTTTAGAGGTTTTCTCGCAACTTTTTTAGTTTGATTTTATCAGAAATCAGGTGATGAATAGTTGGATTTGTAGATTTGAGTGGCTAAGTTCGTATAATTCGAGTGCTCCAGAGGATTTTCATCAAGCTGAATCCATTTATGCATTCAGAAATACAATTTAAACAATAGAAAATAGCGATTTTCTCCAAATTTACATGGCAGGCCAAAAACCCAAAAGATAAAACTTTTAGCCAACCCCTTAGTTAAATAGTTATAGGTGGGTTTGAACTTGCCATTTCCTTGAGTTTGAAGATTAAAAGCTGAGCTACATGGAGAACTCTAACTTAAATTATTATTGAATTAAGACCCAGGTTTATGTGTGTTTTAGTGTTTAAATTCAACTTGAAGCTGATAGGTGTTGCTTTTAAATAATAATAATAAAATTAAGTTAAAGAAAATTGTATATGTAACTTACAACCTTTTGCCAAATAAAATATATATATATTCAAATTAAATTAAACTAACTTAATTAAATCTTAAAAAAAAATTTATGCTGGCATGACTACTCCATTCCAATTACTAAACTATGAAATTTGAATCTGAACTATTTACATAACTACCCTCCCACCACTAAAATAGAAGTGATTGAACTCTTAAATAAAGATTAATATTAAGTTTATAAGATTTCTGAAAGCATCAGTCCAGGCCAATTATTAAATCTACATTAAACCTAGAGACATTCTAATTTTATCTGCATCGCACAGAGAATGATTGGTAGTCTTTGCTCTAGTGTTAAGCCAATACTATGAACTGAAATCCAGTATAATGGAGCTCTATGCTATGTGCAGAGGTTAATTGGGTGGGAATGCCAGCTGCTGGTTGTGGTTTCAGCTTAGGCAGTGCCATTACTATTCAAGGTTGTAAGAAAGCAATATAATTTCACAAACGCTTGAAAAGAATTCAATATTTGACACAGGATTATAAACGGTCAAGGTGGGTGATCCAGTTTGAAACTATAGGGACTCTGTTGGCATTGGATTACAGGTATGCTGGTCAGATTGACAGATTCTGTATTAGATATATAAAAATGATGATGGGTTGACAACAACATTCCATGAAACGATTTGACCTAGAAAGTCGAACCCAACAAACCAACAACAATATTCCAAACGATTTGACCAAAATTCCAAACCCAAGTCTCATTGAAAGCCTATGTCTTTTACACGACTCCGTCTGAGTCTGAGTCTGACTCTCTATTCTGGCTCTCTATTCAATATATTTACAGGACCGAGAAAAAGAGAAAGTGGGTAGCTACTTACAGCTAAAGTTGGACACAATCTATTAGAATGTGTTTTTGACAGTTGAAAAAATTATGGACAAGTGGAGTGGTGTAACCTGTGAAGATATATGTTGACTCTGGACTACGTCTCTTTGGAGGTTTTGTCAATGTAAAGTTTATCTGACAATTATTTTTGGGAAGCGAGTCATATTGAAGGCGCGGCAACGGGCATTGGGCACGACTCCAAATTTTACAGGTCATAACGGAGTGAGTGAGTTGGTAAGGTGACATTATTAATGTGTAGTATGAAAGATATATGTTTTTGTTTTTTCTGGAAATATTTTCAGTATATTTGTTTGTTTGGATTGTAGTAAAAATTTGTTGTATTTTGTAGATTTGAGTGGTTATTTTTGTGTAATTTAATTGTTAACTAGTTGAATCAATTTCTGCATTCAGAAATACAATTTAAACAATAAAAATTTGAGATTTTGTGTAAATTTATATTACTTTATTTCCACTTAAAAAAACAAAAACTTAGAATAATTAAACAATCTTATTTTTAATTCTTTTGAGCTTAACATAGAATATTTTTCTTAATTCATTAAATTTTCAAAATTTTAATTATTTAGATTAAAAATTTTAATGTAAAGATTTTTCCATAAAAGATTTTAAAACAAAGTCTTTTTCCTGATAAACTGGATTAAAATTTTTAAAACAAAGTTTTATGGTGAATTTTTTTCATTCTATCAAACAAACTTAACTTATAATTTTTCATAAAATCCTTTATAATTTAAATTTGAATTTTTGGAGAGGGCTAATCCCATTCAACATTCATATTTTTTTTATTATAGAACTATGATATGCCATATTATAAAAATGAGATTGTAGTTTTTCAAATCTATTTTAACAGATATTAGTAGGCTGAGTTCGTTAGAACTATGAAATGCCATAGTATAAAAATGAGATTGTAGTTTTTCAAATCTATTTTAACAGATATTAGTAGGTTTGAGTTCGTAAGTTCCTAATTACTGATAGACTCCAGTAATGGAGGTAGGAAAATAAGTTGCTCACTCTGGTTATAAAAGATTAAATAAAAACCTAAAGTAACGTTCCAAACATTAGTAAAAAATTGTAAGAAAACAAGTTTAGTTGAAACATTTTTATCACATCAATCAAATCATAATGTTATCTTTTAGGAAAAAGAGAGAATCATAATTCTCCAGAGATAGTCTGCATAATTCCCCAGAAATAGTCTGCATGGGGTTTAGCGCTCTTGAAATCCTAATCATTTACACATTTAAAAAACCATAAAGTTTCTGCAGAAATCCTCATTCATTCCAGTAACTGGTTCAAAATTAGCAGCAGAAAGAAAAATATATCAAACATCAACAAAACGATGAAGAGGACTCATGGAACTCACAACGTGCATAAAGAAAGCGAGCGAGCGAGCAAGGCGTGCTCGAGTTTAATGAGCGTATTGCCTATAACAGAAGGAAAGCCTGATAAGTGTCATTGAGCAACTGGTCGAAGATTTTCATGGAGGGAGGAGGACGAGGTATGTAAGGCTGTTTTAAAATCCTCCGACTAACAGTAGAGGAAAAATCGTTCGCATCCTCTGCAAACTTGTAAACTCTTACATTTTACCTTACAAAACGACAATCACTAAAACATTGTTGTCCAGATAATCGTCATTGTGAAATTTCAGGCCTGCATGAAGCACTTTCAGTTCGAAACTATGGACATTTCATTATCTACCAAGATAAGATAGATTCTAAGTAAAGAGTACTTAACCTGAAAAATTCAAATGGGGTTTCATAAAGCTAAAGAATCAGAAAAAGAAACAGAGATTATGATTGTGTACAGTAACCTGTATATATATATGATATGATGGATTAACTAAGCCCATTGCAGAATTATAATTCTCATTCAATCAAAGTATTCTCTATTAAATTCCCAGGATGTTGGATCCATTCTAACCAAAACGTTCTTATTCACTCTGAAAAATTATAAGTCTTCAAATTGTTAATTGTTAGATAAGTTTAGATCTAAAAAAACACCACTATTACTGAAAACGTTTTCTAGACCACGGTCATTGATAAATTTCAAGCCTGAATGGATCGACTTTAAGGTCAAAACTACAAGTAATTCAATATCTATGGACTCGAAATGTGTACTTCTTTATCTATCTGACTGGGTTTTATCTATCTAGACAACGGTCATTGAGAAATTTCAAGCCTGCATGGATCGACTTTAAGGTCAAAATTACAAGTATTTCAATATCTATGGACTCGAAATGTATACTTCTTTATCTATCTGACTGGGTTTTATTTATCTGTATACTTCTTTATCTATCTGACTGGGTTTTATTTATCTGTATACTTCTTTATCTATCTGACTGGGTTTTATCTTTGTTTGGGTTTCTGTGTGTGGCAGAGACCTGCATAATGACCTTTTACAATAACCATAAATAATGGGACAACTAAGTCAATTAGATGGAATTTTCATTACTATTCTCTATAAGAGTACATTTCAATCAAAAGACAGGAGCTTTACAAGCAGACCGTTGTGTCCTTCAATAAGCAGATCTCATGATATGCATATTGCTCAACAGACAATTCAGAGCTTTACAAGCAGACCGTTGTATCCTTCAATAAGCAGATCTCATGATATGCATATTGCTCAACAGACAATTCAGAGATAAGGAGCATTAGAGGAGCATGATTAACATACAGTTGACGGCGCTTGTCCATGAAGCTCTCAGGGCGTGATGAACAGCCACAGGAAATGAACTCCAAGGTTTCTCCAATGAAAGGCCATCCCATGCTGCCCAGGGGAAGCCCAGTCCCGTGTCTCCTGTACTCCCCACCTCTACTCCATACCAATATCATCCAAACAATCCCAACCATGATGATGGACATCCATGATATAGCAGCTGCAAGATCATGATTACAATTGAAGGTCAACAATTGCCCCAACTCCATTTTATTATATCCTTGTTTATAATCTAGCTCCCCAACTCTGCTTCTATCCACTGTCCAGGCTGAGTATAATTTATTAGCAGCTTCTTCTATTTTTTTCTCGTTCTGTCTGTCACCCTTTATACGGCCCTTTTACCATCTCCCTTGTCTTACTAAGTGGGGCTAAAAGCCTGCAAATCCTCTTTTGACAGAGCCGAAAAAACTGAACGAGAGGCTGTGCAGACAGAAAAAGACTTAGTATGTAGTCATTAGTAAGAGCACTCATATGCAGCTATTCAGAAGCATTTAATGACTTGGGCTTCTCATTATGAGCTTGGAGATTCAGAAGAGCAAGAAGGAGAGATCATGGGTGCAGTTCCAAATGCTTTTAATGCTTCCAACGACTCTATTGGTGGAGGGACCATTTTGTAATATTTTATGTATGGTGACGACATGAAGAGTCTGATAAATCAAACCAATGGCCACAAGGTTGTATAATCCACGAGTAAAATAATGGGTAAATGATTTGTCAATCTTCGTTAAATTCATGATCAAATGCACTGAAATTACAAATTCTGATCATTCATCATCAAATTCTTAGTATAAAATTCAACCTTAAAAAAATAATGTTGACCCGACCCTAATATACATTGCTTTCCTACGAGCAATAAACGCTATTGTTTTTACATAGGTATATACTATGTATGTATATACAGTGGCAATCATATGATATTCCAAATTTCTTCCCACCTGCCAAATACAATAAACCAATCTATATAAATTTTGATAATGAATTCATTTATGGAATAACAAATTCTGATCTGACTACTACATTTTTTTAAAAAGCCAAATACTTCAATTCTAATACACGTTGCTTTCCTCTGCAATAATCCCAGTTGTTTATACATAGATATGTATGTATATGCAGGTGGCAATCGATATTCCAAAATTCTTCTCACCTGTCAAAGCCAATAAACGAATCCATTTTTATAACAGACGAAAGCAAAAAGCAAGCAATGCACGCAATGACATGTTAGGGCTCTTCCTGGAGGCTTCCTTTTTCATATTTAATTCACACTTATACATATAAATCTCATGGTCAAATATGAGTCTGGTTTTGCACGCTAGCTTGCATGCTCTCTTAAAAATTTCAGAAAATGATTGTCACCATGTTTCAGTTGTAGGATATGATTGGGGGTTGCCTTTTTACATGTGAGTTGTGCTCAGAACTGGGCTGCTGTAATTATAGAGCATTGACTGAGTTGTGCTCAGAACTGGGTTGCTGTAATTCTAGAGCATTGACTAATGTCTCCATCTCCTTTCCTACCTTACACATGCGTGTGTGATAACTGGCACATTCCTCTGCAATTCCTGTGGTCCTACTCTGACCTGTTGGCCTATTCTGATCTGTCTTGTGAAAAAAGTTAAAGGATGGGCCCTTAAGAAAACGCCATGAGACAAGTACAATACTAATTCTATATAAAAACCAACGCTTTATTTCAAGAAGAGGAAGGATTTATGTTATGATTGGGTACTCAATGCTTTATGCTTCTGGTGATTCATGAGACTTCAACGTTGAGAACTTTTTTCTAACTTCCCTATTCCTCCCTCTGACAATCAAATTTTATAATATCTCTTCACCTAGAGTTGTACTGCTAATAAGACATCTCAACTTTATTGTATAATCTAGGAGGATCTTTGTGTTATAAATATAATGTCAGGATGTCTGCTTTTAATGGCAATGGCAGAGCCTTATCATAGCTGACATGAATATAAAGATATAAATCTTTTCCCAAATTCCAGAATTCCAAAAGGTCCAAAATCCTTTTACCAAACTTTTTCTGTCACTATGTTACCTTACAAAATATGAAAGTGCCATATATATATATATATATATATCTTTTTTTAAAATAAAACATATATATTTTTAACTTTTCTTTTAAAATAAAACGTATATACTTAATGTCCATTAAGGTATCTAGCCAATCTACTCCCACTATGAATATATGCATAATTTATAACTTGATAATACATTTATATTTTATATTGAATTTTGAATGTGAATGTATATATATATATATATATATATAGTCACCTTCATGCCACACCAAATTAGTGTATAAAATCTCCTTGTTTGTAAGACAAGGGATTGTGATTTCTTAAGAAGAAAAACATGTTCTTAACCATTAGACCTAA
>ML777282.1:106513-122055 GCA_009831015.1 Picea engelmannii | reverse complement strand
TAATTATAACTATATTGGCCAAGGAACTATGGAAAACTCAAAGGTGTGAATGTTTGATTTAATGGACCTTTGTATAAAAGGTCGATGAATGTAAATTTTGTTATGTTAATAGAAAATAGATACGTGTTGCATGACTGTTGGAAAGGGGATGTGCTAAGAAGAGACCACGAATGCTATGAAAAGGTGGTGTAGGGGACTAGGAATGGTCGTGTTAACCTCCACCAAACCAGTACTTTGATGGATTTAATTTCTCAGGATCAGAACGACCCTCTGACCCAGGAATGAATTACAGTCAGACTGGTACGTGGGAAGACCTCCTCAAGAGTTAATGAGGGGATGGGGCAGACTGCCCATCTGTAAGGCTTCCAAACCTGACCACGGACTAAGAATTCGAGCCACACACAATCTTGCTGAGAAAGGAAAGAAAGGAAGTGTGGTGGGTAGAGGAAGACCTGTGAAGAGTGCAGAGACTAGTGTGGAAGCTCTTGGGTCCGAGGAAGGACTGAAAGAGAAAAGTGAGTTCTGATCCCAGAAAATAGAGACTGAACCAAGAGAAGGAGAGTAACCTTCGTCCCTATCTATTTCTGTATGGGGATAAGGAGAGTAACCTTCATCCCTAACTTTCGTTGAGCTGGAAGAAAGAGATTGAATCTCAAATCATCATGGTCTAAGCTTAGGGGTGGCCAGTGGTAAATCCATTAGGAGTGACTGAGCCTATGGTTGGGTGGAAACGAGCACCCCTTTAAGCAGTCACATCACGCCTTATGGTTATGATAAGTGTTTTCATTCCTTGTGCTTTAAATTGGAAATAATGGATGCATGCATGTATTTATGTGTCTATAAATGGTTTCTGTATTGAAATGATTAAGTTATGAGTATGTGTTTGTTCTCTTGAGAACTTAGGATTCTGCTTGATTTTCCATATGCGCCAGTTTAATTCCTCAAAGGCGTTTCCCAGGGAATTACAACACCATTCCAGAGTTGGAGCAAACCTCTTGGCACTGCTACCCTTTCAGTAACCTCACGAGTTTACCTTGCCTGGTTTCAGAGCTTAAAGTCCTGTGAGTTAGGGAGGCATTCCCTTTAGACCAATAGTCTAAGAGACTTTGAACTCGCGCCTAAGTCCTTAACCAAAAACCCAACTAAGAGTAAGGTTAATAGCCCAAGAGTCATCTGAAGGTCCATATGACTTGGTTCTAGGAACCCTGCGCTAAAGGAGTTAGCTTATGAAGGTTTCGGAACCTTGGGAGCTCAAAGCTCTGAGATGTCAAATTTCATGATAGTCAAATTACCCGAACTACCAGAGTAATAAGGACCATAGATGACTTAAGAATCTGACAATGGAGATAGATGTGAGCCGTTTAATGGGAGGAGAAGCCATCCCGATCATTAGATCGACTCAAATACCCACTGGAGTTAACGAATCAAACTCCAGCCACTCGATTAAATCGATGGTTGGGAATCATTGTGGAGCGCGAAGGTGAAATTAGAAGACATGCTAGTTCACGGCCCGCAATCAACCAACGACGTTGATCTCATTGGGAATGGAAGATCAACGACTAGGATTAGACTAGAGTCAGGCGAGCACTTCCCAGATTTCAGAGGTTGGACCCCGCAATCACTATGAACCGTCGATCTGTGAACAAAGATCGATGGTGGGGAATCATTGTGGAGCGCAAAGGTGAAATTAGTGGATGTGCTAGTTCGCAGCTCGCAATTCACCAACGTCGTTGATCTCGTCGGGCTGGAAGATCAATGACTCCGATTAGACCAAGTTGGACGAGTACTTTTTAGATTTGCAGAGGATGAGCTCTCTGATAAAGAATCTGCATGTTGGGGCCCCGAAATCACTGTGAACGGTTGATTGGTGAACACATTGGTATTGGTCGGATCATGACCATTAGACCTATAAAAGTTGTTAGGTGGATAGTCGTGAGTCCCTTCGAAAATCCGCGAAGTAACGAAGCTCTTATGTACCGTCGATCTGAGAGAAAGGACATGTGTCGCCGGATCATCGACTTCGGGTGTAATCACTCCGAGAAAGATTAAGTGTGGAGAGGTTGAACCTCCCAAAGCCTGAAGAGTCGAAGTGATTTGCAGTCGTCGATTTGTGGGAGACACGCATCGACAGATCGTCGACTTCGGGTGAAATCATTTCGGTAGAAAGCGAGTGTGGAGAGGTAGAAACTCTCGAACGTCGAAGTCCCGAAGTAAATTGGGACCATTGGTCTAGAAGGACGCGTGGCGTGCGATCCTTGACTTCGAAAGAAACGCTCCGGGAGGAAAAGGTTGCAGAAACATCTGAAGCTCTCGAATGTCGAAGTCCTGAAATGAAACTAAGTCATCGATTTACAATGGATGTGTGGTACTTGATCTAGAACTCCAGGTACATATTACTTCGAGAGGAAAGGTTGTGCGAAGCGTACGGGACTCCCGACCATCGAATTCTCGAAGTGAATCAGGACTGTTGAACTCCCCGAGGACAAGCGACATCAGATGATGCACTTCGGAGGATTAGTACTCCGGAGGTTTTGCAAGGAGGTGCTTCGAATTCTGTCGAATCCTGGAGGCCCGAAATCATTGAGGGTCGTTGATATTGAGGGAGAGTAGGGACCATTGATCCGCGAGGACATGCGACATCGAATGGTGCACTTCGGAGGATTAGTACTCCGAAAGTTTTGCGAGGAGGTGCTTCGAATTCCGCCGAAGCACGGAGGCCCGAAGTTATTAAGGGTCATTGATCTTGAGGGAGAGTAGGGACTGTTGATCCCTTCACGCCAGTTTGAAACTTCGCCACTTCAGAGTTAGAAGGAATTGGTGTGTGGTGAATCAAAGACTCTCAAAGCCCGAAGTTATGAAGCACAAGAATAGGCACATCTGGCCTTGATGTTCGAACGTAACCCATGGTCATTTGCGATGATCACTAACGAAGGAGGTGCTAGGCCCCGATTTCCAAACTAGAGACCATGGATAGAGGATTTGATTAATTAAGGAGAACAAAATTTTTACGCCCCACCATGGGTCTGTTACACTTACTTCTTAAGGTTAGGTGACCTCTTAATGAGATAAGATCCAAATACAATATTCGTCCACATACCTCATAAGGAGGAGGATCCTACATTGGGGTGTAGTGGGGATCCAAGGGCCCATTAGAGTAATAATAGTGGAGGTAATTGACTATAAGGTGGACTAGGTCCATATGTTTTTTTTTATTAAATAAGACCATTACAATAGTTAGTATTGAATAAATGTTATGTTGGATTACTAAGAAGGGGGGTGAATCAGTAATAACGTAATTATAATCTTTTTTCTCCAAATAATCCAAGTGTTATATCAATGCAGAATTATTCTCCAATAATGAGCAATAAGAAATGAATAATCACACACATACACAGTACACCAGTGTTTTACATGGAAACCCAAATCGGGAGAAAACCACAGAATTTTTTTTCTTATATGTCTTGAATAATTACATTCATTGGAAGCACCAACTTCCTTTGTTTTCTAGCTGCAACTGGAAGGAGGCTCCAACCCCCTAGTTTCTCAGGATACAACCTGAAGGAAGCTCCAACTCCCCAATTCTCTGGCTATAACCAGAAGGAGGCTACAACCCCCTAAGTTCTCCAGCTACAGCCACATGTCCTTGACCCGTCCAACCACCCTGAAGTAGAAGTAGAATGATGAAACCACTGTCACACTATCACTGTGAGATATACCACTGTAAACCTGTACCAATAAACTTGAACCATGTGTTGTTCCTGAGTCTATACTTAAGGCTTAAAAGTACAGTGTCAAGGCATTCGAAAGTGGGTAAAAGATGTAGAAGAGGGAAGCGTAAACCTTTCGGTAAAGGAAACTAGGGGAGATTCCTACGTTGGCGTTGTCTAGCTTCCAACTGTTCCTGGATAGTTATGTCTCATTCAATGGCTGCCCATGATTGTTCAAGTTCGGCCTGGTTAGTTGTCGTTTTAAGAATGGTGTCAAAGAGGTTTAAGGCAATGTGCATTTGATTCAATAGTCCGGGTTCAACATTAGGTTGAGTTGGTACAGGAACTGTCATGGGGGAACAGTAAAGGTAGAAAGGACTTTAAGAGAGATTAAGTGTTGTCTCAGTTTGGTCGCATAAAAGAGAATTTACGGTTGCAGAAATAAAATATGGATGCAAATCTAAGGCTTGTTCCCGTAACTGTATTATATTTTAATAAAAGGTGTGGAGTGGGAGAAAAACATTTAGCTATATATAACGCAAGGCTCCTGTCAAAGGGAAATCTCACATATAAACAGAAGAGGAAAATAGTAAGGAAATAACTGACGTAGCATAGAATACATGTAGAATTCTGAAAATGCAGATTGGTCTTACACCCGCTGATAGCTGGTGCAGAGGAAAGACAATAAACAATTACAGAAAACCAAAATTCATTCACTATAGTAGTGGTTGTACTAAAGTATAATGAAGCACATCAGTTAAGAATATGAAAAGAAATGGAAAAATGAGATACAAAGAAGCAAAATTGTAATACAGTAGTGACGGAATTGAGAATCTCCAGATCTGCTTGTATTAACTCTCAATGTAAAAACTCTATTACAAACGACTCAAAAAGGTCCAGCCCTGTTTATTTCTTTCTGGGATATATTTATACAATTTTTACAAAGCAGGTAGAATCTCAATAGTCACGAAATTTCGGTTATGATAGAGAAGAGAGCAATCGCTCCATTTCTCCTACTCTGTCTTCACTTGGTGCCAGGTGTTTTCCGTTGTGTGAGCCCGGTACAGGCGATACATCTTTCCACAAGCTGAGATATTAGCCGCGATGGTTCAACTTGACAACTGGCTTCAAAGAAGTAGCATTCACGGGCTAACTGTTGTAGCCTGTCCTCCATCTGTCCATCGATGATGTCGATGGCACATAGTTGCGCGTTGGGTTTGATCATGCACTTATCAACTTGGACTATGTCCACCACAGTCATCTGAGAGATATCGGATGAATCTCTCTCTTCCTTTTCCTTTAGATCAAGTGAGATCTGTTCCACATTCATCTGCATCAACGTCTCGGTGTCGCCTCTGCTGTCAATGCCCAGTAGCTCGCCGTCTATAGAATTGAAAGCCTCCTCCAAGGAATTGGTTATCTTTTGGGCTTGTTTCTTGCCTTCGGCGATGTTATGCTCCCATTCCTTTAACAAAATATTTCCTCGGGTTTGTTCTGAGATGGTAAGCCTGGGAGCGCCTGTCGAAATTTTGTTATTCGTGGCTATCACCGCCTCCTGGAAGGCGACCCGAGCCACTCCGGCATCCCTTTCTCCGGCAGATAGGTTCTCGGAAACCTGATTGACCAACAGACAGTTTTCCCGGATTGCTCCCACCTTGGCGAGAAAATTCTGTTAAGCCGAAGAGATTTTGCTCCGAATTTCGATTGCTTGGGATTTGAACATCCCAATGTTTATCATTATGCTTTCGGTGACCTCTACCCGAGCCTATAGTTATTCAATCAAATTCTTCTGCTGGCTCGCCTGCATCTATCCATCTCGGACCACCAACTGTGTTTTCTCCAGCTTAGTTCTGAGCGCCTCTATTTCATTTTTATCGGCCAATCTGGCCTACTCCATTTCCACGCTCCCCTGACTTTTAGCATTCTCTGTGGCGGCGGCCAATCTAGCTTCAAGAGTCCTGATTAAGCGATTTTTTCTTTTAAGTTGGTTCTTTAAAAGTCCGACTGAGAATTGATTCGCCGAGGCATATGCTCCTAGCGTCCCTGTGATTTCAATGGCGAATTTCTCATTCTTTTTATTTTTTCCATCGGTCATAACTTTATACTTTTTGGCAGTCGACTCTCCTTCCTGGTAAAATTCCCTTTTTACTACTGCTTTTCTCTTTTTATCAAAGAAAAACTCATTCGGAGGGAGTTCTTCTACTCTTATGGGCTTTAGCTCCTCATTGAATATCCATCCTTCTTTGATATTTCCCTGCGTCGACTGCAAGGGGGTGACAGATGTGATGGGTCCTCCAATCTGTTTCACCGATTTTCCTGGGGTGTCGACCGGGTTCTTCTTCTTTGGCGGTTATGGGGTCTTTATCTCTGTCTCTGGATTCTATTTCTTTGGCGGGTCCGGAGTCTTTTCCTCTGCTTCTGGATTCTTTGTTTGTTCCTCCTTGTTTGGATGTTTTCCTGGGTCAGGAGTTGCATCTTTAGAACCTTTAGCATCCTTTTGTTTCATCTCTGAAATGCCTGGACCCTCACCTCGCAATACAGCGGGGAGACAACTACGTCAATGTTCCTAGAATTTCAATACCTCGGCTCTATCCTCGGGTGCCAAGGATTGAATCCGGGCCAGAATTTCTTCATATGACCTCGCTCCTCGGAAAATGTCATCCGAGGGTGAATTCTCATGCTCAAATCTTTTGAGCCCACAATTAGCCAAATGATTGCTCACGACCCTCTTTGGATCGTGCTTCTTGTATTCGATGGAGACCAAATTTAGGTCTTCCAAGGCTGTAGCCTCGACTTTGGCATGCCCGAAATCTAATAAAGAATAAGAATTCAAACGAATGGGAAAAGACGGACATACCTTCTTTGAGTACCCTTTGAGCTCTTTACTTACACCACCAATTACCATCTGTCGGGCGACCTCACGACAAACCAGCTTGTCAGGAATGAACAATGGCAGCGTATGCGGGGGAACAGAAGCCCCGAAAACTCTGAGGTATGAAAACTCTGCCTCCACGTACCAGTCCGCTATGCTGCTCAGATTTGTCGCAATGTTGTCCGAGATACGGGGTGGTGGGTGACCAAAAATGGCGATATGCAGGGGCACCATCACCCAGTTAAAAATTTCATACGCGAAATTTTCTGCTTTGTTTTCCCATAGTTTTTCATGATATACATGTATGGGTTTGTCTTCGGTCGGATTCCAACCCCAACTCATCAATGGAAATGGTGTCATAGAACATATCGCGTCCATAATATATGAGGACATGAAGAATGAGGATGGCCTCCCATTTTCCTTCTGCTCCCGATACTCTGTGACCCGATTAGCCAAGCTATCCGAAAGCATCTTTGCCCAATTAAAAGAACAACCTTCTGTGACCCAAAACATTAGAGGCACCCATGCAAGGAAAAAATGCGATGTGTCCTCTCTCCCATATAACCGGCATGTCATCATGGACACATATTTATACTGCGGTTCCAACGAAGCGATTGAATAAACGTCGTGGTTATCAGCTCTGAACTTCGCGGTGCGTGAAACACAATCCTTTATCAAACTGGGCATGGTTTTATCATACTGTGTGCACTCCTTCTCCTTTAATTCCTCTAAGAACTCAGTGCCATATGTGTAGTCGAACGTCGTGGGTAGCTTATACATGGTTTGCAGATGCTCAAGCCTAAAAGTCCCTATGGTAACTCTCTGCTCGTCCATGATAGTCCTGGTTGGTATGTCCACATGATCCAACGCCCATCGGACCATGTCATAATATGGTAGCAACCATGGCCTAGCTTCTACTCTGTGCATTCTGGATTGGACGACTATTTTGTACTTGGTGTTTAGATCATCTATTTCATTGTCGTCGGAGTCGTTGGAATAATCGACCAATTCTAATTGCAGAATGACTGAAACAAATGACCAGTTAGGGACCGAGTCAATACTTCGGGGCAAAGTATCGGAGACATTGTCTGAGCCTTGTCCTGCAACCTCAGCATTCGCCTTTGCTGCTTTCCACGGAGCCATGGATGAAGCTTGTGTTTTAGCTCTTCTATGATAGAATTGCGTATACATACAGAAGTTAGTTTACTCAGAAGTGATGAGCTCTGCGTGCTATGAAAATGCATTTGTTATAATGAAACATAGCTCTTACATATATTTGAAAAATTGGTACCTTTCAAAACAAGCATGTCCAATCATATTTAGAAATAAATTGTCGCCGTAAAAACTGATCTTATATTCATAGATTTACCCTATTTCTTCATTAATGTCATCAATTTTTGGCTGTTTCAAGTTAGTTGGCGTATGAAGTGAAAAGGTTTCCTCGTGAATTGTGCATGCATCGAAACGCGGGATCTGTCATGTTTTAGTTTAATTAATCCAATCTCGCCAACGTTAATCAATATCTCGCCACTCGCTATATCGGGGATTTTTCTTTAACATCTTGAGTCTTTAACACCCGAGACTGTGAAGAGCAATTTTGGTTAATAAAAAGGTAATCACGATCTGAGGCTCGATTAATTTTATAATTATCATGTTCGCCATATCACGACTCGGAGCTTCGAAGATAAGTTTCTGGGAGATTTATATGCCGAGTTGCGAAACCGCGAGATTGCAATAACAAGACTTAAGTAAAGGGAAGATAAATATTGGATTAAGCGATTAATTAATCATGTTATAATTACATCGTGACTTCGTGAGTCGGGGTTTAGAAGCTGTAACTTTTGAAAAAGATAGTGTCGAGTGGAGAAATGCCGAGAACAACTTTTACCATGGTTAGCTTTTTGTCTTTAATCCTTGACATGGATTATCCCTAAAGGACCTCGTGTTCTCGGCTCTTGGGGCTGTAAGAAGAAAAATTTGGGTTTGACGAACGTCGAGGCGCGAAACCCTGACGACGTCTAATCATGAGTTAAAAAAATTTACCCTGGTTACTGCCTTGAGTGAAAATTTAAAACGACTTCGTCGTTTCGTGACTCGGGACGTGTGAATTCTTGAGTTATAGTATCCAACCTGTGAGATCTCGAAGTAGAACAAAAAGAGGGAACATTCTTACGAAAGGTAGGACTTTCTTCGAGAGTAGAAAAATCGTCGATGCTCTCATGACAAAGTTTTAGATGTCTCAATATCTCGGATGGAAAAAGAAAACCATCTTTAGATTTCAAGCATCAAAATGAAAATTGTGGCATGCTAAAAAACAAGGGTGGATCCATCACCATGCATCAACATATACCTCAACCTGTAATCAACCTGTACCATAAACAAGTGCATAAACCATGCACCAACTTGTACCATAAACAAGTGCATCATCCATGCACCAAGTATGTACCAATCACGTGTCAATTACTCATCAACTACGACTCATCAATATGTACCAACATCATCAACTATACACCTCGTGTATGTGCCAACTCATCAACTACTTGTTTCAACCATGTACCCAACTTGTACATCAACCAAAATCCCTCAACAGTTTCATCATCCAAGTATGATTTGTAACTCTGTAATAGACATGGTGTATATGATCACATACCTGCAAACCTTCCTTAACTTTAAACAACAAGAGACTATCATTTTCATCAAACTTTTCTTTAGTCTCACATGACTAGTTTTGGATTAGTCAACAACCCTAATTTGAAATAATCAAAACTTTGTACCTGTAATGAATAAATATATGAAGCCAATATACAATTTTATTCAGTGTGTTTTATGTAATTCCTCGATGTTTCACTACTTGGAACCTCTCAAAAAAGGATTTATAGAAAAAATGGCATACCTTGTTGAATTATGGCTTATTCTAGAGAGCGACCTTGTAGAGCGTGCCACGCACCAAATATTTGTTGAATTGATATGAAACTATTACAAAGAATACTACAGACTATAATATAACCAACACATTTGGTCTCACTGAATTTGGATCTGTTATGAAGAAGTTACGACGTTTTTACCCGAAACACCTGTTTTTGACTAGTTGCAGGACTAGCCACAAACCCTATTTTCCACGGAGTGTAACTCCAAAAATAAAATGTCCCACAAGATGATTTTTTTACCACAGATACTTGGATATGTTTTCTCAATGGAATATCAATTTCACGGTCTGAATCATTCTAGAAAAAAATTTATTTTGAAAATGGTGAGATGACCTGTAAATAACATACCTTAGAAAGCATTAGAAAAATAATTTATCCTTCCTTGAATTCCGGCCTTCATTTCTGTACCTTCCCTCAGAAATTCGGCTTATATATCCTTTGGTTACCTCATACACCTATATTTATTCAATATTCTCAAGTGTGTCTAAAATGAGAGAGCTTTGCCTCTTATGTATACTCTTCAAGTAACTTCCTTAAAAACATCTTCTAGGTCACTTTGCCCACTTTCCTTATTTTAGGGTTAACCCACTTCTAATTTTTCCATTCAATTTATTATTGAAATAATTTATTTTGTATTCACTTTGAATTATAGTACACTCATCACTTCACTTTATTATTTACCTTTTAAAATCTCTTAAACCACTTTGACTACTTTGACCTTTTGGGGCTTCTAGATGACATATGAGGGTCCTCCAACTTCGTAAGGCCCTAATCCTCAAACCGTGAGGAGTTATGTGATGTTCCACATACCACCAGAAATGGCATGACAATCACTATCCATATAGGATAGTTTCAATGACAAATTCACTGACCTTCATCTCATTATTCCACAAGTGAGCATGGGTTCTCTAACCATACTTTCATATTCCATTCCTATTGTCCCTACAGAGGATGGAGTTTTTTCTTTGGATGACATAGAGTTCGGGGTTAAGAGGCTTTCAAATGGGAAAGCTAAGGACATTGAATTAGTAGTCAAGCAGGGCTTCCTTAAACCTTGGACGCAACACCTCATTGTTCCTATTTTAAAAAATGAGGATAGAAACATTCCCTCTAATTATATGACCATTATGATTAGCCCAATTTTAGCCAAGCTTTATGGAATTATTTTGGAAAATAAGATTACCCTTTGGATAGAAACTCATGGTAAAAGAGCTAAAGGCTAGACAGGGTTTAAGAGACATCATTCAACTATGGACCATATTATTACCTTTAGGATCATTGCAGAGGAGTTCCAAAATACTAAAACTAATCTTTTTTGTTGTTTTGTTGAATTTAGAAAAGCTTTTGATATGGTTCCCAGGGAAAACCTTTGGGATAGGTTGGAAAAGATAACAGTATCTTTCGAGTTGAAGGTTGCTACAATAAGGTTGTATGAGAATGTTCTTTCCAAGTTTAAGAACACTGAGAGGTGGTCAGAAGAGATTAAATGAAATATTGGAGTCAAGAAAGGTTGTCCCTTGTCCCCTACCCGTTTTGGCATATACATTTACAAGTTATAAGATTTCTTGGAAGAAGCAGGTTGTGTCAGCCCTACTCTCACTAGTATAGTCATCAATCTCCTTATTTATGCTGATGATATCGTTCTTATGGAGAGGAGTCCCCACAATCTTGGAAAGAAACTAAGAATCCTCAAGGCGTTTTTCTCCAATATGGGTATGACGGTTAATACTGACAAGACTAATGTCATGATCATTAAATCCAATAAGATCACTTATGATACCTATTGATATTATGGTAGTTGTGGGAGGTATTTACCTCCACTTGTAAACTTGATGAGAATAGAATATTCCAGGAAGCAACAAGAAACCCTATTGAGTTGGCTAATAACCCTAGAAGACAGGTCGACTCAAGAGTATAATTTGTATTAGGTTATTAGCCTCCAAGAGAAGAAGTCGGCCAGAAGAAATATTATATACTAAGTAAATAAGCACCCAAAATGAGAAGTCGGCCCAGGTAGTTAGCTAGAATTAGTATAAATACAGGAGGTCAGTCTTCATTCTGGCAGGAATTCTCAGAACTGCAGAGCTCACTTGTGCACATTGTAGTTAGCTAGTTTGTGAGCAAGTTTGGAGGAGAGCTTCCATTGCAACTACTGCAGCTAGGATATTACATTTTGGCTTGGACTATCTCTTGGTTATGCTTTGGAATATCTGATCAACTCTTGTTTGGTGTGCTATCCTTGGAGAAAAGTGTGCTACCCTTTGTTTGAATATCTAGCCTAGGTTTTGCTTCTGGAGTGATTCTATGTCAAGGTTAAGGTGCTCGAAGGGTGGCTTAGGCCTATGGTTGGGTGACAATAGTGACATTGCCTATGGTAAAATGAGCACATCCATCATATTCTAACATGGTATGGGCCCACACCTCCTTCATTCAGCCTAACCACTGGAAGGGAGCATAGCCATAAGTATATTAAGCTCGTTGAAGAACTGTCTCTAGGGTTTCTAGCAGGAAAAGTCACCAAAAGCATTGTCTCTAGGGTTATTAGCAGGTGCAGTTGCAGAAACCCTAACCCTCTCATTGAGGCACCTTAAGTGAAGGGATTGACCTAATTTCTGGATAGACCAATGCGCTTTAGCCTAGTGCATCTCCTGGTACTCTCAGAAAGCCAAGACTTCATGTTTGAGTTTTTGGTCAAATCTAGGGTTGACCAAGTTAAAGCAGCCATGAATTACTCTATGAAGTCAGAAAACAAGTTATATGGACTTCTAACTTCAGAGAATGGAACACAAGGATTGACCTCATCCTTGCCAAGAATAAAGTGTTGGATATCATAAAAGGAAACATCGTGGAACTAGAGTTTGAAGAAGGAAAACAGAAGGAACCACAGAACGTTGCAGTTATGGAGAAGTTCAAATACGGTGATATCGATGCCATGAGTATCATAGTGGACTTTATAAAGGACCACTTGATACCCTACATCTCCCATATTGACTCATCGAAGAAGATGTACGATGCCCTAACAAACCTCTTCTCAGTCAGAAACATTGGACAAGTAATGAGTCTGAAGAATGAGCTCCGTGACATGAAGATGGATGATGATGACATCATAACATCATACTTTGTGAGAATATCTCAGTTAAGAGATCAACTACAAGCTATTGAATAGATCATTTCAGAGAAGGAATTGGTAAACATAGTACTCAATGGTCTTCCCAAGACGTGGGACGAATTTGCCGCAAGCATGAACACAAGGAAGGAGTATCCTACATTTGAAGAACTTTGGACTTGTTGTTCTCGAGAAGAATCAAGGATCAGTTCAAAAGAGAAACACCAAAAGAAGTACGATGATCAATCCTTCACAGAAAGGTTCAAGGATTTTAGGAACAAAAAGAAGTCTGGCTTCAAGAAGAAAACAAATCAAGAGAAAGATATGTCAAGGATACAATTCTTGAATTGTCAAAAGTATGGTCACTACAAGAATCATTGTCCCGAGTTAAAGAAAAGGAAGGAAACACACGAAGCATTAGTTGTCAAAGAAGGGGAACCCTCAAAGAAATCCAAGCATGACAAAACAAACTTCTTCTTCTAAGAAAAGGTAACAATACTCTTCATAGTTCTTGTACATACCATGTTTTCAGTACATATCTTGCATATCTATTTCTTAGAAGATAACATGTTCAAAGACAAACTATACTTATGGAAGAACAAAAATATAAGGATTGATATCACTATGACTATAAGACAAGCTGCAACATAAGCCAAAATCAGAAAGAAATCTAGAAGAAGTAAAGACAGAAAGAAGTCAGAAATCAAGAGGAAATTGGAAAAATATTTGTAACACTTTGCAAAAGGAAATAAGGATGCATATAGAAGCGTGGACTCCCCTAGATGGAGGGAGCTGATTATATATTACCAAAAGAAGAGCATGAATTCATACATGAAGTAAGGATTAGGAGGGAGCTAATCCTATGATCCATTGAAGATGATAAAGTATATATCCATGGTAGTAGCTGTTGGCAAATATTTAACAGACAGCGAAAGGCATAAGTACGGGAAGAATGTACAGAGGATTGTTGGCATGTTTTACAGGCAGCGTAGACTTGTCATTGATGGAAAGTACAGTAGTGATGATGGCTTGAGTACAACAGCGATGATCAGCGGTGCAGTGATAATCGGGGAAGAGAAACAACTGTGTTCGTTGGATCTCTTCCTGAATTCCCGATGGCCGTCAGATCTGAATAAGAGCATGATGAAGAGTAAAGGTTGAGAAGCATTTATGTTCATTGGATCCCCTTTAAATTCTCGATAGAACGAGGGTCGTCATATCTGAATGTAGACAAGAAGAGCACACTAAAGAGGAGGACATATCTCAGATGTTAGATCCAAGCGCAGGACCCGACCATCATTGGATCAAGGAGAACCTGCACGCTTTTTAAAGTAAAAGGAGAAGTGGGCATACAAAGTCCCGAAAGAAGGAGGACCGTCCATCATCAGGCAGGACACATGGGGAAAGATCGTCATTTTGCTGACTGGAGAGTCAAAGGAACGATGTTCCCTAACCTCTCGAAATTGCGATATGTGAAATCGTGATTTAATCTGAGCCGTCAGATTAAGGTTGAATCTAGACCGTTGATTCCAGTCCATGTCGGAGTTTCATGGATCAAGAGTTGAAGAGGTCAAAGAATATTAACATAAAGAATTGCGAAATCGCGATATGCGAAATCGTGACTTAATCTGAGCCGTCAGATCAAGGTTGAATCTGGACCGTTGATTCTAGTCCACGTTGGAGTTTCGAGGATCGCGTGTTGGAGATGTCAAAGAAACAATGAAACAAGAATGCCGAAATCGCGATATGTGAAATCGCGATTAAATCGCAGCCGTTGTATCAAGATAAAATCTGGACTGCTGATTCCAGTCCATGTCGGAGTTTCGGGGATCGAGAGTTGGAGATGTCAAGTAATATCATCCACAAGAATCCTGATTTCGCGATATGCAAAATCGTGACTTAATCGCAGTCGTTGAATCAAAACCAGATCTGGACCGTTGATCCAACTTCATATCAGAGTTTCGTGAATCACAACATGGAGAGGGAAAAGAAACAATGCAACAAGAATTCTTAAATTGCGATGTGTGAAATCTCGATTGAATCTGAACCGTCAGATCAAGATGTGATCTGAACCGTTGATCCGACTTCTTTACGGAGTTTCGAGGATCGGGATTTGTAAGTGACAAAAATAATGAACGTCAAGAGAGTCGAAATCACGATGTGTGAAATACCGACTGAATTTGAACCATCAGATCAATATGTGATCTGGACCGTTGATCTGACTTCTTTACGGAGTTTCGTGGATCGGGATTTGGAAGTGACAAGAACATTGAACATCCGGAATGTCAAAATCGCGATATGCGAAATCGCGGAATGATCTGAACCGTCAGATCAAGTACTGATCGGAGGGTAACTGTTCTCTCTCAGAGTTAACTCCCCAGTTACGAATCTGTTAGCAAAACGGACTCATGATTGCAAATCAGTTAGTGTTTCAGTTGCTCGGACAGTTGTCTTTCTTTCGCCTAAGGAAATGGGAAGTTGAACCGCCATGGTTGTGTATAAAATAAAAGAAGACAGACAGCGTGAGGTTGGCTATTCTGGATGAAAATGAATGAAACTGAAGGAGATCGGAGGGCTATTGTTGCACGACACAGTGAAACTGCCAGAAACCACTGATGGTTTCAACCACAGGACTCGAAGACACTTGGGGATGATTGACAGAGAATGTGAAGAGCCTCTGAGAATCTTCAAGAGGGATGAATATGTTCATGGAGATGATTGACAGGTGGATGGGCATTGAGGCCTGTAACTGAAACAAAGAAGGTGAGCTCGACTTTCACAGAGAAGATGTTAAGAACCAAACATCAATATAGCATAGAAAAACCTCAAGAAAAGTACTCAACACCTTGAAAAAGAGATAATTTTAGATAATAAGCCTCTTCGAGGGGGCAACCTCCTTTTGCCCCACTTAAATGTTCAAGTACAAGATG
>ML777282.1:44967-64699 GCA_009831015.1 Picea engelmannii | reverse complement strand
AAATTGATGAAGTATTTTGGTTGAGGTACATGTTAGGTACATGGTTGAGACAAGTAGTTGATGAGTTGGCACACACATGAGGTGTATAGTTGATGATGTTGGTACATATTGATGAGTCATATTTTATGTGTATTTTATGCATGATTGGTACATATTTTTTGCATGGTTTATGCACTCGTTGATGGTACATGTTGAGGTACAGTTTTGTGCATGGTTGATGCACTTGTTTATGGTACAGGTTGATTACAGGTTTTTTGGTACAAGTTGTTACAGGTTGGTTGATTGCAGGTTAGTGGTACAGGTATTTACAGTGGTATATCACAGAGTGATAGTGTGAAAGTGGTTCCATCATTCTACTTTTATGTCAGGGCGGTTGGACGGGGCAAGGACAGGTGGTTGTAGCCACCTTCCGGTTGTAGCTGGAGAACATAGGGGGTTGTAGCCTCCTTCTGGTTATAGCCAAAGAATTGGGGAGTCGAAACTTCCCTTAGGTTGTAGCCTGAGAAACTAGGGGGTTCAAGCCTCCTTCCAGTTGCAACTGGAAAACAAAGGAAGTCGGTGCTTCCAATGAATGTAATTTTTAAAGACATAGAAGAAAAATCATTATGTGGTTTTCTTCCGCTTTGGGTTTCCACGTAAAAACACTGGTGTACTGTGTATGCGTGTGATTATTCATTTGTTCATTGTTTATTTACACTGCAACTATTGGATGATAATGCTACATTGATATAACACTTGCATTTTATGGATAATATTTCTCTATTACTGATTCACCCCCCCTCTCAGTAATCCAACAATTGGTATTAGAGCGATGTTCCTTCAGAAATCAGTTTAACCACTGAAAGGTAGATCGTAGAGAGAAACAACATGTATAAATATGAAATAACACATTTTGATGGACAGAAATATGCATTTTGGATCAGAAGGATGAAAACATATATACATGCACAGGGATTTGAAATTTGTCAATCAGTTGTAGATGGATACAAAGAACCAACAGTTTCGCCGACAAATGGGTCTAGGAAAGGAAGATGAAGGTTGGCTATGTCACAAAAGAATGGGTCACATACACTTTGAAAACCTTTTCAAAGTCAGCAGAAAGGAAGTCGTTAGCGAAATGTCTCGGATCACGAAACCAACCGACACTTTATGCAAACATTGTCAACAAGGAAAGCAAACAAAGACTAGGTTCAAATCAAAGGAATACTCAACGACAAGACCACTGGAAATTGTGCATACTAATCTAGTTGGAACAAATACAACAAAGGGTTTAAAAGGTGAGAAATATTTTATGTTATTAGTTGATGATTATACAATAATGACTGCAAATTACTTTCTTAGTAATAAGTCGGAAGATTTTGAAAACTTCAAGGTCTACAAGAAAATGGTTGAAAATGAAATGGATTATCAAATGTTTGAGATATGATAATGGAGGAGAGTTCACTTCAAAGGAATTTATGGACTACTACAGCATAAATGGAATAAAAAGGAAATTCTATGTTTCTAGGACACCTCAATAGAATGGAGTTGTTGAAAGAAAGAACGAGACAATACAGGAAATGGCTCAAACAATGCTAATGGATTCCAAATTGAAAGATATTTTTTACACACATGCAGTGCATAAAACAATTCACATTCAAAACAGAGTAATGCTCAGAAATAACACTAACAAAACTACCTATGAGATATGGAAAGGAAGACCAGCAAATGTGAAACACTTCAAAGTATTTGGAAGTAAATGCTACATCAAACGAGAAGATGGTAAAATGGGAAAGTTTGACTCTCGTGTGAACAAAGGAGTACTTATTGGTAACTTGAGTATAATAAAAGAATACAAGTGTTACAATATGAGGTTGAACAAAGTTGTGGAAAGCATTAATGTAACAATTGATGAAACAGGTGGACGAGAATTAAAGGAAGAAGAAAATGAATAAATGGAACAAATTTATGAAGAAGAAGCAAAAGATGAAGAGGATCAGACAGAAGTAGAAGATCAAGTTCAGCAAGTGCCTCAAAATACACCTAGAAAACGAGTA
The DNA here is from genome assembly GCA_009831015.1 of Picea engelmannii. Taxonomy (NCBI): domain Eukaryota; kingdom Viridiplantae; phylum Streptophyta; class Pinopsida; order Pinales; family Pinaceae; genus Picea; species Picea engelmannii. Next base: position 62,663 of record ML777282.1, on the reverse strand, counting down.
TAGAAGAATCATCCTTCAGATCAAATTATCGGAAATAAAGATGCAGGAGTTGAGACTAGAAGAAGAATTTGTTTGCCAAAACAAATGCACCTAGCACTCTCATCTACGATTGAACCAAACAGTTTTGAAGAGGCCAACAAGGATGAATTTTGGAATAAGGCCATAGATGGATGAATTCACTCTCATCTCCTTTCTCTCAAAATTAGGGCAAAGTCTGGCTCGAAATCTCCTGCGAAAGTTACTTTAGCTACAATATGTGAGGGTTTAACTTCTGCTGGAATTTTGTGATAAAATTTATTAAATCTTTGAATGAACTCTAAGACTGACTCTAAATTATTTTTTCTCAAAGCCCCAAATTTTGTCAGGTAATATAAGTGATATTTTCTCTCTCCCCACTGCCTCAAGAAGGCGGTTTCCAATGCGTCATAAGATGGTATAGATCCCACTGGAAGCCCTCAAAACCAAAGTCTTACTTGGCCTTCAAAGTTTTGCACCAAAAGTCTCGAATAAACATCCTCATGCTCAATGCCAATGATATCAGTGAATTAGTCGAAAAATTTTGTGTGCTCAGTTGCCATTAAATATCCCTCTCCTATGAAATTTGGTAAATTCTTCATGTAGTTTTCAGGTAGGTAATGAAGGACAGGGGGAAGGGCCAGAGGAGCATATCTAGCATCTACTTTGGAAAATATCCTGGGAGGGGGAAGTGGTGGCCCTTGGCCACCTCCTCCAATTGCAGCCATTTGAATGTGAGGGGATGAACTTTGAGAGATGAAAAGGGGGTTTTCGTAAACTTGTAGTGGCCCTTCGGCTACTTTAGAATAAGGAGAATGAAGTTCTGGAGACAGATCAGTAGGATACGGAAGATCTGAGAAAAGGGAACAAGGGAAATGAGGGCTAGTTTCTTCGGACTTACAGGATATATAGACATGAAAACCAACAGGAGTTGAATTAGGGTACGCGATATACTCCTCAGAGTTTCATGGAATAGAAACCTTTACTTCAGGGATCTGTGAAATAAAAGAGGGTATCAAAAGGGGTCCTTTTCCTTTATTAATAAAGGGGGGAGTCGAAATGGTCTCGGATTTTATCTCAGGTAAAAGTGGTTCAGGGTTTATACCTTCAGTTTCAGGTTTATTAGTTGATGTATCTCCAAAGTGGCTTTGTGTGTAACCTTCTTGTGAGGTTGACTGTTCAAGTGGAACCTTAGCATTAGTTTGCATAGCTTTTGGTTGGTAAACCTTACTTGTTGATGTGACAGCTTGCTTGGGGTTTCCCCTTGGTCTTAAAAAAATTTCGGGATCGGTTACAGGAGTTGTCAGTTGTTCTCCAGGGTTCTTTGTAGTATTCTTTCTACAGAATGGCAGCTTATATATTGTGGAGTCACCAAGTGAAATATAAATCCTTAATACAGTATTCAATCCTTGTTCACTATCAAAGACAGAATATTACCTTGTCGTTCTTCCCATGGAAAAATAACTTCGTATCTCTGTCCCTAGCAGCGACGCCAAAAAGATGGTGTTCCTGATCTTACACTTAAGGCTTACAAGCGTAATGTCAAGGCATCATAAATATAAAGGTTGATTTTAAGAAGTGATTTTTCTTTGGATAGTTATATAATACTTAATTCCTCAATGAAAATAAAAACAGAACAGTACAAAGGCCTTAATTTGTCATCCGAGTCGATTTATGAAATCAGGTGAGGTGAGAGAAACTTACCAAACTATTAAACAAAACAAGGCATCAATGCAGAGATGAATCCTATCATGTTCACAGTATAATAAAAGAAAGCCTTCACTCTTGAAAGGATATAAGATTTAGTTATCCAAGTAGCTTACAGGTCTTGTATTTACTGACAACAAATACAGAGGAAAAATTGTTTTCTTAACGAACAACCGGTTTGGTGTGATTACAGTAGTTGTTTTACTAAATTGTAAACACTCACTTATCAAAGATACATTTAAAGAAACAATAAATATGGAGTACAAAGAGGAAACATAACTCAGATTGCACAAAGATTGGAATCTATGTCTGCGCTTGTATTAATTCTCATAAAGGAGATTTTCTCTTAATTACATTCGGCAAGAAGCATCATTTGTTCAGTATTTGAAATATGTATTTATACAAAAGGTTCTCAACCCTAAATGGTCGGAATTATACTTATTTTAAAAATAGTAAAAATTACAAAATGTGAAATTTGAAACGCTTTACTTGCATCTCTTTTGTCTCTTCGTCATGTTGGCAGAGACGTTTTTCCTTCTTGTCATCCAGCTCAGAGACAGATGGTCTCTAATCATGATCTGTACAGATGATGTGTACAGGCTATCTCATTGGTTTCCGTAGGTGCTGCCTTTTCCAAGCTCAATACATTTAACACATTTGCTCACAAATTGCACCACCAGCCTAGAGGGCTCTATTGTATCATTTGACTCAAAGGTATAAAAATTATTTTCTATATGATGCAGTTTATCTTTCATCCTGATAACTTCTATAGATAAAGAATGTAATATTAAGCTAGGGTTGACTATCCATTTATTTATCAAAGTAAGATCAACCTGTTTCAATTGTAAAATTTTGGCCCAGGTTGCCTCCATAATTGCCTCAAAATCAGATTTATTTTTTGTCGTATCAATTTGTCCCAGGTCTCCACAGATATTATCTCTTCCCACGTACAACAATTCTTTTTCAAGAGCATAGAAATCTTCTTCACAAGCCTTTTTCACCTCCTTGGCCAATCTTTTGCTTTCAACTATATTAGTCTCCCAGGTCTTAAGTATTATATCTCCTCGGGTTTGTTCTGAGAGGGACAATCTGGTGACCCTGGTAACCTGCTCCTTTGTTGTTGATAGGACAGCCTCCTAGAATGTGACTCTAGCTGCAGTGACCTCCTTATTCCTTATGCAAATATTTTATAAAGAGTGTTCTAGTTCGAACTTTCACCGGACGCTTTAGTTTCTTTTCATGGAGCCATGGTATCCGGCCACAGAACTCTATTATCTGTTCATAGGGAATGCACAAAATTTCTTATCTTGAAAACTTTCTCCTCGGTAAAAACACACAATGAAATTCAAATTCAATACCCTTTTCCTTTAATTGCATCGATTAACCAATACATCTACTGACGAAATATTTAATTTCCTTAATGAATAAGATTTAGGCGGTGGTCCAGGATCTCGTTTCGAATGATTGTTGTAAATCAATTATTAATGTCATTAATTTTTGGGAAAAGCACAGATGAAATTTGAATTTATCTGAGTCATTATTCAGCGAAGGATTGATCACGTGATAATCATCGTTAATGCACCAATTAATCACATTTATCGTTAAGTAAATTTCAGAATTTCGGATCTCGGGATATCCTATAACATTTCAAGGTATGACTTCTGAAACGCAAACTTGCGATGTGATTAGTTAATTTTAATCATGTTTAACCCTTTTAAATAATATTGATTAACCTAAGACACTTTCACGATTTCGAATATCAAGACTTTGATAGTCACTCGAGGCAGGGTCCCCGAATTGCGAAATCACAATATGATTAATTAATTGTTAATCATTTTTAATTCTTAAATAATCTGGTTTAATGCTTAAGACAGTTTCGCGATTTCGGATATCGGGACTTTGGAATTGCTACATGTTGAAATGCTTACATCGTGAAACTCTGAAACCCGACATTTCGAATGTAGTCTTTAGTGATTTGAGTTTTTAACGAATAGGTGACTCCATAAGTTCTAAGAGATTAGGATCGTTTGATTTGATGACAAAATTCATCAATGGTGAGGATCAAGTGCGTGTTGTTTTTATTTAAACGAGAATGAAAACTATTTAAATTCTAAAGTTTATAAAAATATATGTGTTCCAACATATGCTCCACCTAGGGATCATGTCTACCTGTGAGACGCAGAAGAGCAGTAGACCAAGTACCTTTATTGGGTAAATGGAGTCATTATTGCATTTTTTTTAAAAACATTCGGGAAAAGATCATACTGAGAAAAAGAATTTCAATCGAAACTTAGAAAACCTTCAAAACACATCAAATCATGACTTTCAGTTAGGCTATTTAAAACTCCTCTTTCTTAAAACTGTATTCGGATTTTCTTAAGATAATCGAAAAAACTTTAACCGGTCTACCAGACTCTATTTGATTTTGTTCGCATCAAGGAAAAATAATTTTAATGATTTAGTCGAGGAGTCCTGCATAGGCTCAGAATGTAAATCTTACCGAAAAGGGAACTAACTACCAGAGTACATTATAATACATGTATAATAGCCTTGCAAATAACATAGACATTGCTTCATTGCCAGTGAGCATGTTCAGTACCCCAGTGAAGTTATCTAATTCCCTCATTGAATTTCCTTTCACCACTTCAATTAGTCATTTTGCATTTAAATGTTGAGATGAGGGCAATCATTTAATGAATTTCCTTTCATCATCTCTCTTTTGTTTTGGACTAGATGGGGGCAATCATTTTATGAATTTCCTTTCACCATCTGTCTTATATTTTTAAAACATGAAGTGGGGGCAATCAATTTCTATGTAATATACCAGGGATGATATATGTTTATGATTTAAAAACAGAGGTCTGTTAACTCACTTTGATTACTCTGGGCCAATCCTCTTCCGACCTTCAAAACACCTTCGCCTATAGGAAAGTTCTCACGGGAAGCTTATATTTTCCATGGATTTTCCTTGAGTGAAACTAATTGATTTGGATCTGCTAGAAAGGCTAAAGTAGTCAAGATCAGCCTAGGCATACTTTATTTCAATTAAATCAATAGGGGCATATAAATTTTCACCTAACATTTATTTTGAAGACATGTTTCTGATTTTTCAAAGTCAAGGTGAAGCCCTTTTTATTTTATGAAGAACATGGAAAATGTATCTAGAATCACAGGACAATACAATTCGAGGATAAGTGGGAGAAAACACAACGAGGATTCATATGTTCTGTTGCAAACATGTTCCTTCCCACGCAATCTTGTTTATCGATTCTGGAACTTTTCTTTAGGGTCTTTTTATTGCTTATTTTCTTATTATGAATTCTATTTCATTTTTATTTCAGTTTTTATTTTATTTCATTTTTTATTTTGATATTTTAATTTTATTTAACTCAGAGAAGATTTTTAGGATTAAGCCATAATTCTTATGTTCCTCCCGTTGTTAATCAGGTGAAAATATTTATATGGACGATACTTCCTTCATATTTAGCTAAATCTTTTTGAAAATTTCAACTTGGTTCAGTGGATTATAATCTCATACCTCAAATTTTCTTTATATTTTCAACTAAGCAAACCATTTATTTATCACCTGTTTTGAGAGAATATAAATGTTCTTAAACATGTTTCTGATACCTTCTTATCTCTCAACTATCAGCGAGCATTCTACATAAAGATAAACATGAGAAATGTCAGAAACTTCTCGAAAAAGAAATGGTAGTTGTTACTTATTTTTGATATTTCTATTTTTTTTGTGTGAAATCAACAAACCTGGCCATATTTATAGCAAAAACGAAAACTTACCAAAGAAATGAAAATTTTGAAACAAAAAAAGAAAATCAAACCGGTATATACAGTGAGAGTTTGGAAACATTTTTATTGCATAAAGTGCTTCAGGTAACGCCCGTTGATGGGGGTGTTAAGGACTTTCCCATCGAGGTTCTCCAACAAGAACGAATTCTTTCCTTCAGAAGCTATGACCCTGAAAGGTACACACCAGATGTGATCGAATTTTCCATGTTTTTCGACATCCTCGTTCCTAGCATCCCATTTCAAAACAAGGTTGTCAGGAAGGAACTCCCTATCGTTAGTCTTTTTATCAAATAGGGCTTTCATATTGTCTTGGTATTTCTAGAGTTTCTCATCTGCCTCAGCCCTGTTTTGCTGCACTTCTATTAACTGGTTGATTCTTTGGGTGATATCATTTGGTTCTTCCTTTGAATCTTTCCAAAGAATCATTACCGGCAGAGTCAACTTTATAGGTAGTACCATGTCAATCCTGTACACAATTTGGAAAGGGGACATTCTGATCAATTTCTTAGTGCTTATCTGATTCGCCCACAAAGCATATTTCAGATGAACATGCTAGGCTTTCTTATTTTCAGTTAGCACCTTTTTTATTATGGTGATTAAGCTCTTATTTGATGATTCAGCTAATCCATTTCCCTGAGGATATTAAGTTGTGGAATGTCCCAGTACAATATTGTATTTTGAAAAAAACTAACCATCGCCATAGATTTGAATGTCTGGGCATTATCTGTAACTATCTTCTGAGGACAGCCAAATCTAGATAAAATGTTTTCCTCTAAAAAAATTATCACCACTGAGTCTGTAGCGTTTCTGGTCGGAATGGCCTCAACCCATTTAGTGAAATAATCTGTAGCGGTCAAGATCCATTTATGTTGTGCGCTTGAATGTGGATGAATTCCTCCAATAAAATCCAGACCCACTATTGAAATGGAGCTTTCGTCTTGACTGGGGTCAAGGGTAGTGCGAGGAGCTTTTGTTTACCTGAGAATAATTGACAGGGATTACAAGCTCTGACTTTAGCATTCACATCTTTAAATAACTTTAGCCAATAGTATCCAGCTCTTAGGATATTATAAGTCATCACCCTCCAGGCGTGGTGTCCTCCACACACCCCTTCATGAAAATTATTTATGACGTTCTCTGTTTTGGATTTTGTTAGGAATCTCAATAAAAATCCTAATGGGTCTTTCCAATACAGTTGGTTGTCAACGATACAATATTTTACCGTGTGAAGATTCAGTGTTCTTGCCTTGGAAGGAGTCATATCACTCGGGCACTATAGATTCAAGAGATATGAAACTATGTCATTATACCAGGCAAAGGAAGAAATTTGTTCTTGCATCTCGGTTGCAGTTATAGTGACATCAAATTCGTCTATGTCTGGAAAACCTTCGTAAGCTTGCAGATGATTTATCCTGAGTGATCTGAAATTTGATTCGGCTAATAGCTTAGTCAAGCCTTGACCCTTGACAAGTTTTTTTGGTTTGACCTCAACATCAAATTCTTGGATCTTGGCAAGCCATCAGCCTCTCCTATCGTCGCTATCAGGTTGAACCAATATATCTTTGACGGAACTGGTAGGTGCATAAGCAAATACTTTAGAATGTAGCACGTAGGTCCTGGAAGCTTTTAGGGATTTCACCATTTCATATGCTTTCTTTTCCAGTATGTCATATTTAAACTCTGTGTCTCTGAGGATTTTGATGAAGAATGCTATCGGTTGTTCGAACCCTTCCTCGTTATTATATAGGAGTACAGCTGCAATCGTGTGTTCGGATGCGAATGAGAAAATCAAGAATTCTTTCATGTAATCAAGACTGGCCAATATGGGTGCTTCCCCTATAAATTTGTTAATATGTTTGAAGGACGCTTTAGCTTAAGTTGTCCATTTCACCTCGTTGTCTTTTTTTAGCATATCTATAATCAACTTTACAATTTCAGCGAAGTTCTGAATAAATCTCCTTAAAAAGTTTATTTTTCCTAAAAAAGATTGGATTTCCTTTCTATTCCTAGGAATATTTATTGTATCTATATATTCAACCCTTTTCGGGTCAATTTTAATTCCATCTCTAGATACTATATGGCCCAAGAGTTTACCTTCCTGGATTGCAAAATGAGATTTCTTGGGGTTCAGAGACAAACCAAATTTTTGACATTTATCAAACATTTGCTTGAGGTGTATTAAGTGCTCTGCATCAGATTTAGAAAACACAGTTAAATCATCAAGATAAATGACAACAAACTTATATATTTCACAGACGAAGGCGATGTCCATCGCTCGTTGGAAAGTGGCTCCTGCGTTCATCAAATCGAATGGAATTTTATCATACATGAAAGTACCCTATGGGGTAGTGAACGTGTTTTTTTCTTTATCGTCCTCATGGACTGCAATTTGGTTATAACCTGAAAATCCATCAATCATACACATTCTACTAGCTTTGACCACTTTCTCCAAAACATGATCCATTTTAGGTAGTGCATAATTATCTTTGAGGGATGATCTATTTAAGTTCCTGAAATCTAGGCATAGTCTGATTTCACTGTTTGTCTTCCTGACTGGGACTAAATTGGCTACCCACTCGGAATATCTGAGTGGAACGATGATTTTTTCATTCAAGAGCTTCTTAACCTCTCTTTCTATCACAGGTAGCAGTATAGGATTTATTTGTCTGAGCTTCTGCCTGAAAGGTTTTACCCCCTTCTTTAAAGGGATTTTATGTTCGATTACAGTGGTATCATAAGTTCTCAATTCCTCATAAGGCTAGGCGAAGACATATTTGTATTGCATGAGTAATTCGGCATATTTTTTTTTCATTTCTGGTGGAAGGTATTTAGATATCTTTACGAGCTTAGGAGTTTCCTTGGTTCCTATATTACAATCTTCAACCTCTTCAAGCTGAGGCTGCAAAGTAGACTTTAGGGGAATATCATCATGATCAAATAATCTCTCTAAAGGAATCAGACCTTTTGGGATCTGATTGTTTTTCAGTAGAAACCTGCGGTGATTAGAATCGTATCCTGGAACTCCTGTGGATCTTCACCTTCTTGCATGACCCAAGAAGAGTCATTCTAATTTTCGTGATCAATATGTGTTTCGAAAAATTCATCAACCATTTCTAAAAATTGTTTGATCTGCTCATCGTCTTCAAATACCTTCCAGTTTTGAACATTATTCGGTATTGAAGGCTGGTGTCTCATTTCTATGTGATATTTCAGCTTCAAAACCATAGGTGGCATGAAAGTCGCAGCCACTTTCGCTAGGGAGTCGGCTTGTTGATTTTATTCCCTGGTAATATGATGACTATTGAACGATGAGAAAAAAAAATTGATCAGATCCCAGGCATAGTTCCTGTACGACCTTAACCTTGGATGCTTGGCTTGATACTGCTGCCTAATCTGTTTTACAATCAATTCTGCATCACCATAAACTATCAGATTTTCAATTTTCAACTTGTTGGCAGGCTCTAATCCTAAGACAAGAGCCTCATATTCACATACATTATTAATATATTCGATGTCCCATTGAAATATATATGAGAAAGGAATAATAAATTCATCACTGGGTGCTACAAACAATATCCCAGCTCCTGCTCCTTCCCACAATGAAGCACCATCAAAAAACATCTTCCAAACTCCTACACTATTTGCATTTTTATTTGTTTTTTCTATTTTTTGTTTTTCTTCTTCTGTACAATTTTATTTTGTACATTCATATAAACTATCATCAAGTGATACTATACAGTTCCCTAAATATTGATCAGGGACATATACTGGATAATTATTTGGGTTTTGTGGGTCACTTACAGTATATGCCAATCTCGTCTCCCTGTACAGATGGGTGAACTGTCCGTCGAAGATCGGGATCGTGGCATAAGTCATATCCAGTTTCAGCAATCCTCCAATTTTATCACTCCAAGACCTGGACAACATCATGCAATACTTTGCAGGAACATCTAAAACAACTACATCTATGAGAATACTTTTCACAGGGATCTGTGCAAGATTAACTACTAAATATTTAATCATTCTGAGGCACTTAACTTATCTTGAATCGAAATAATACAAGTCTCGGTAGGGTCTAGTAACCTCAAGGCCGAGTTTTTCCATAATGGCTTTGGGCATTAAATTGTGTGAGGCTCCAAAATCTAACATATAGTTATGTAGAAAATGGTCATGCACAATTAGCGTGATATAAAAGGGAGCGACGGGATATTTGGCATTTTCAATATGCGGACCAAACATTATAGTAGGATTATCATCTTCCAAATTAATAGAATCTGCATGACTTTCAGTATGCGAGAAATTAATCGTCTTGGCAATTTTTTTTTTTGTACATCGGATTTTTTGCCAGTTCAACCAGAGGTACCTGGATTTTAATTTTATTGATTTTTTTCTCTAGATTGAAACTTCCCATCGTCCTTTAGGCTTCCTGGATGGTATCTCTGTCTCTTTTCTCTGTTCTATTGGTTTGTGCAGCCTTTGTGTCAGCTGTCTTCGCCTTGGTATCTTGTGTCTCAACTGTCTTTGTTTTGGCCGTTAGATTTTCAATGGATGGTTGAGAGGTCTCATTCTTTTTACTCCTCAACAAAATTTTCTTCGATGGATCAGTTGTAAAATTTTTATCTCTAGGCCTTAAATTATATTTTTGTTGGATCTCGGCCATTATAGAGTCGGCAATTCCTTGATAATCGGAGTCCCCCATATTATTTATACTTGCCTCGTCTCCAAAAAGTGGTTCCTGGTCTAAATACCTTTCATAATCCTATCTGGTTAGATGAGGTTCTTTGTCATTATCACTGAGGTTGCCTATATCTTCAATGAATCCCTCAAAATCTTGTGCATCATCGCTTTGCATAAATTTTTCTATTTTGAAAGGATCTTTGATTTTTTTATCCTCATTTTTTACCGGTCTTTGCTAGATATGTGAATTTGGATTCCTTTTGAAATCTCTTCTATCAAAAGGATCAAGCTTAGCCTTGTCTAATTCCATTTTGGAGATCTTGTTTGATAATTCTTTTATTATTTTGGCCATATCATCCATTTTGTCCTCAGCGAACTTCTCAGATCCGAAAGTTCCAGCTTGCTCCCTGAAGTGCTTAGTGTATCTATTTCCTGTTTCGACCTTCACTTTCAGTTTACCAGATGCCATCATGTTTGACTCAATTTCGATGGCATCATCTTGCATTCTGGTGAGATCAATAGATCTCCTTTCTCTCAAAAGCACGGAAAAGTCTGGCTCGAAAGCTCCTGCGAAAGTTACTTTAGCTGCAGGCTGTGAGGGTTTGAATTCTATCGTAATTTTGTGATAAAGTTTATTAAATCTTTGAATGAACTCTAATACTGACTCTCAATTCTTTTTTCTCAAATCCCCAAATTTTGTCAAGTAATATAGGTGATATTTTCTCTCTCCCCACTGCCTCAATAAGGCGGTTTCCAGTGCGTCATAAGATGCTATAGATCCCACTGGAAGCCCTCAAAACCAAAGTCTTACTTGTTCTTCAAAGGTTTGCACCAAAAGTCTTGAATAAACATGCTCATGCTCAATGCTGAGGATATCAGGGAATTGGTCAAAAAAAATTATGTGCTATGTTGTCATTAAATCTCCCTCTCATGTGAACTTTGGTAAATTCTTCATGTAGTTTTTAGGTAGGTCATGAAGGACAGGGGAAGGGCCAGAGGAGAATATATGGCAACTACTTTGGAAAATTTCCTGGGAGGGGGAGGTGGTGGCCCTTCGCCACCTCCTCCTTCAGCGCGGCCTCCTCCAATTGCAGCCATTTGAATGTGAGGGGATGAACTTTGAGAGATGAAAATGGGGGTTTTCGTAAAATTGTAGTGGCCCTTCGGCTACTTTAGAATGAGGAGAATGAATTTCTGGAGACAAATGAGTAGGAGACAAAAGGTCTAAGAAAGGGGAAAAAGGGAAACAGGGATTGGGTTCTTTGGACTTACAGGATATATATACAGGAGAACCAACAGGATTTGAATCAGGGTACGCGATATACTCCTCAAACTTTTGTAGAATAGAATCCTTTACTTAGGGGATCTGTGAAATAAAAGGGGGTATCAAAAGGGGTACTTTACCTTTATTAGTAAATGGGGGAGTCGAAATGGTCTCGACTTTTATCTCAGGTAAAAGAGGTTCAGGGTTTATAACTTCAGTTTCAAGTTTATTACTTGATGTATCTCCGAAGTGGATTTGTGTGTAACCTTCTTGTGAGGTTGACTGTTCAAGTGGAACCTTAGCATTAGTTTTCATAGATTTGGGTTGGTAAGCCTTACTTGTGGATTCGGTTGCTTGCTTGGGGTTTCCCCTTGGTCTTAAAATTTTTTTGGGATCGGTTACAGGAGTAATCTGTTGGTCGTCAGGGTTTTTCCTGGTATTCTTTCTACCAAATGCCAACTTATATATTGTGGAGTCACCAAGTGAAATATAAAGCCTTAATACAATATTCAATCCTTGTTCACTATCCCCGGAAACAGTGCCAAAAGATGTTGTTCCTGAGATTACACTTAAGGCTAAGAAGCGTAATTTCAAGGCGTCATAAATATAAAGGTTGATTTTAAGAAGTTCCTTTTCTTTCAATAGTTATATAAGACTTAATTCCTCAAATGAAAATAAAAACAGAACAGTACAGAGGTCGTAATTTGTCATCCGAGTCGATTTATGAAATCAGGTGAGGTGAGAGAAACTTGCAAAACTATTAAACAAAACAAGGAATTAATGCAGAGATGAATCCTATCATGTTCACAGTAGAAGAAAAGAAAGCATGCACTCTTGAAAGGATATAATATTTAGTTATCCAAGTAGCTTACAGGTCTTTTATTTACTGACAACAAATACAGAGGAAAAATTGCTTGCTTAACGAAAAACTAGTTTGGTGTGATTACAATAGTTGTTTTACTAAATTGTAAACACACGCTTATCAAAAAGACATTTAAAGAAACAAGAAATATGGAGTACAAAGAGCAAACATAACTCAAACTGCACAAAGATTGGAATCTCTGCATGTGCTTGTATTAATTCTCACAAAGGATATTTTCTCTTAATTACATCCGGCAAGAAGCAACCTTTGTTCAATATTTGAAATATGTATTTATACAAAACGTTCTCAACACTAAACGGTTGGAATTCTCCATATTTTTAAAATAGTAAAAATTACAAAATGTGAAATTTGAAACGCTTCACTTGCATCTCTTCTATCTCTTCGTCATGCTCGCGGAGACATTTTTCCTTCTTGTCATCCAGCTCAGAGACAGACGGTCTCTAATTATGATATGTATAGATGATGTGTACAGGCTATCTCATTGGTTTTCGAAGGTGCTTTCTTTTCCTGGCTCAATACATTTAACACATTTGCTCACAAATTGCACCACCAACCTAGAGGGCTCTATTGTATCATTTGACTCAAAGGTATAAAACTTATTTTCTATATGAGGCATTTTATCTTCCATCTTGCTAGCTTCTAGAGATAAATACTGTAATCTTAATCTAGGGTTGACTATCCATTTATTTATCAGAGTAATATCAACCTATTTCAATTGTAAAATTTCGGCCCGGGTTGCCTACATACTTGCCTCGAAATCAGATTGATTTTTCGTCATATCAATCTGTCCCAGGTCTCCACAGATATTATATCTTCCCACGTACAGTGATTCTTTGTCAAGAGCATAGAAAGCTTATTCACAAGACTTTTTCACCTCCCTGGCCAATCTTTTTCTTTCAACTATATTACCCTCCCAGACCTTAAGTATTATATCTCCTCGGGTTTGTTCTGAGAGGGAAAATATGGTGACCCTGGTAACCTCCTCCTTTGTTGCTGACAGGACAGCCTCCTGGAATGTGACTCTATCTCACTGGCCTACTTCTCCCTTATGAAAATATTTTGTAAAGAGTGTTATTTTTCGAACTTTCACCGGGAACTTTAGTTGCTTTTTGATGAGCCATGGTATTCAGCCACGGAACTCTATTATTTGTTCACGGGGAATGCACAAAATTATTTATCTTGAAAACTTGTTGCTAAGTAAAAATACACAATGAAATTCAAATTCAATACCCTTTTGCTTTAATTGCATCGATTAACCAATACCTCTACTGACGAAACATTTACTTTCCTTAATGAATAATATTTAGGTGATCGTCCAGGATCTTGTTTGGAGTAATTTCCATAAATCAATTATTAATGTCATTAATTTTTGGGAAAAGCACAGATGAAATTTGAATTTATCTGAGTCATTATTCAGCGAAGGATTAATCATGTGATAATCATCGTTAATGCACCAGTGAATCACACTTATCGTTAAGTAAATTTCAGAATTTCAGATCTCGGGATATCCTATAACATTTCAAGGTATGACTTTTGAAATGCGAACTCGCGATGTGATTAGTTAATTTTAATCATGTTTAACCCTTTTAAATAATCGTGATTAACCTAAGACAGTTTCGCGATTTCGGATATCGGGACTTTGATAGTCGCTCAAGGAAGGATCCCCGAAATGTGAAATCATGATATGATTAATCAACCGATAATCATTTTTAATTCTTAATTAATCTGGTTTAATGCTTAAGAAAGTTTCGCGGTTTCGGATATCGGGACTTTGGAGTTGCTACATGTTGAAATGCTTACATCGCGAAACTTCGAAAGCCGACATTTCGAATGTAGTCTTTAGTGATTTGAATTTTTAACGAATAGGTGACTCCATAACTTCTAAGAGATTAGGATCGTTTGATTTAATGACAGATTTCATCAATGGTGAGGATCAAGCACCTGTTGTTTTTATTGAAACGAGAATGAAAACTTTTTAAAGTTTAAAGTTTATAAAAATGTATGTGTTCCAACAAGTGACATGAATTCAGTATTGCATTAGAGTATTTCCATAAATGCCAAATGGGGAGATTTTTTATTAATTGGGTTGGTTGTCATTGATGTCAACCCTTGAAGAAAGTCTGGTAACTAATTATGGTAGCACAATGGTTTGGGTAATGGAACCAAGTTTGTTTGATGGATAATGGCATTCATTTTGATATATTTGCATGTAAGACTATTCTAGATGGATAGTACATGTCATGCCATTTCCAGTAGTATTTGGAATGTCACATAACTCCTCACAGTTAGAGAGTCATGGTCATGTGAAGTTGGAGAACCCTCATGAGTCATCTAGAAGCCCCAAAAGGTCAAAGTAGACAAAGTGATTGCAAAGAAGAAATTATTTATATAATAAAGTGAAGTGATGAGTGTACTATAATTCAAAGTGGATACAAAAGAAATTATTTAAATAATAAATTTAATGGAGAAATTACTAAGTGGACAAGTGGGTAGAAGTGGGTTAGCCCTAAAATAAGGAAAGTGGGTTAAGATGGTTAGAAGGTAATTTAAATAATAAAGTGAAGTGATGAGTGTACTATAAGTCAAAATGGATACAAAAAAGTTTATTTAAATAATAAAGTTAATGGAGAAATTACTAATTGGACAAGTGGTTAGAAGTGGGTTAGCTCTAAAATAAGGAAAGTGGGTTAAGATGGTTAGAAGGTAACCCCTTGAGGAAGCTACATGAAAGTATAAATAAGAGGCAAAGGTCTCTCATTTTTAATCACACTTGAGAATATTCAATATATACAAGTGACTGAGGTAACCAAAGGATATCTAAGACGCATTTAAGAGGGAAGGTGAAGTAAAGAAGGCAGAAATTCAAGGGAGGATAAATTCTTTTGATGATGCTTTCTAAGGTATGTTATTTACAGGTCATCTCACAATTTTCTAAAACTAGTCCTCAAACTAGTCTAAAACAAGTGTTTCGGGTAAAAACGTCATAACTTCTTCATAACACATCCAAATTCAGTAAGACCAAATGTATTGGTTATAGTACAATCTGTAGTATTTTGTGTACAATTTTCAGATACATACAACAAATATTCTGTGTGGGGCATGCTCTACAAGTTCGCTCTCTAGAATAAGTCAGAATTCAATAAGGTATGACAATTTTGCTATAACTCTTTTTCTAAGAGTATCCAGGTAGTGAAACCTGGAGGAATTGCATAAAAGAAACTAAAGAACATTGTATACTATTTTTAGATCTTTATTCATTACAGGTACATAGTTATGATTATTGCAAGTTAGGGTTGTTGACTAATCCAAAATTAGTCATGTGAGACTAAAGTAAAGTTTGATGAAAATGCTAGTCTGTTGTTGTTAAAGTTAAGGAAGGTTTGCAGGTATGTGATCATATACAATAGGTTCATTACAAAGTTACAAATCAGATTTGGATGATGAAATTGATGAGGGATTTTGGTTGAAGTACATGTTGGGTACATGGTTGAGACAACTAGTTGATGAGTTGGCACATACATGAGATGTATAGTTGATGATGTTGGTACATCTTGATGAGTCATAGTTTATGTGTATTTGATGCATGATTGGTACATATTTGGTGCATGATTGATGCACTCGTTGATGGTATAGGTTGAGGTACAGGTTGGTGCATGGTTGATGCACTTGCTTATGGTTCGGGTTGATTACAGGTTGTTACTGGTTGGTTGGTTGCAAGTTAGTGGTACAGGTTGTTACAGTGGTTTATCTCACAGTGATAGTGTGACAGTGGTTTCATCATTCTACTTCTATGTCATGGCGGTTGGACGGGGCAAGGACATGTGGTCGTAGCCACCTTTCGGTTGTAATCGGAGAACATAGGGGGTTGTAGCCTCCTTCTGGTTTTAGCCAGAGAATTGGGGAGTTGGAGCTTCCCTCGGGCTATAGCCCGAGAAACTAGGGGGTTGGAGCCTCCTTCCAGTTGCAGCTGGAAGACAAAGGAAGTTGGTGCTTCCAATGAATGTAATTCTTAAAGATATATGAGAAAAAGAATTATGTGGTTTTCTCCCACTTTGGGTTTCCACGTAAAAACATTGGTGTACTATGTATGTGTATGATTTCTCATTTGTTCATTGTTTATTTACTCTGCAACTATTGGATGATAATGCTACATTGATATAACACTTTCATTTTATGGATTAGATTTCTCTATTACTGATTCACCCCCCCTCTTAGTAATCCAACACTTTTATCTCTTCCAACCTATCCCAAAGGTTTTTCCTAGGAACCATGTCAAAAGTTTTTCTAAAGTCAACAAAACAACAAAAAAGATTGGTTTTAGTATTGTGAAAATCCTCTACAATGATCCTAAAGGTAACAAGATGGTCCATAGTTGAATGATATCTCCTAAACCCAACATGGCCTTTAGCTCTTTTACCGTGACTTTCTAGCCAAAGGCTAATCTTCTTTTCCAAAATAATTCCATAAAGCTTGGCTAAAATCAGGTTAATCATAATGGTCCTATAATTAGAGGGAATGTTTTTATTCCCATTTTTAAAACTAGGAACAATGAGGCTTTGCGTCCAGGGTTTAGGGAAGCCCTCTTTGACTGTTAAATTGAAGAGCTTGTGTATGTGAGGGATAAGGATTGGCCCTCCGATTTTAAAAATTTCAGCTTGGTAGCCTTCAATGTTATAAAATCATTAAAATATAAAATTTTATACAAAATATTAAACTTTTTTAAAAAATACATAATATACATAGTTATAAAATCATTAAAATAACATCTTCTTAAAATTAGTTAAAAAAAATTATTTCAAAATAAAGTTTAAAAAAAAATGAAAAATTTTTAAACAGATTTTTAAAATAAAATTAAAAACAAATAATTTTTTTATAGGGGAGGTCGTGGGGGGTCATGCCACGAGCTAAGACCTGGTCCCATGGGGCTAGGGCTTATCCCATGGGGATTGGGGCGATGACGGCATCGCCCCCCACGACACCCTGATCATACATATAATTTGTAATTATATAAAGTTTTTGTAATGCTTTTAAATTTTTTTTGTTTTAATTTTAATTAAAAAAAATTGTTATTTGAGTTGTAAAATTGTTTTCAAATTATTTTTTTTAAATGTTATTAAAAAAAAAAAAATTGTGTTTTTTAATTATTTTTTAAGTTTAGTTTCAATTAGAAGTTGATAGGTTTAAGTTTACTTTTTGTATTATACAGCTTGAGTGGGCCTAATGGTTAAGAACATGTGTTTCCTCTTAAGAGGTCACAGGTTCAAATCCAGAGGGGGGTAGGGTATGTATACCTTCGTAGACTTTACCAGTCAAATCGTTGGGCAGAGGGGGGTCCCTTGTCCC
>ML777282.1:7661-44917 GCA_009831015.1 Picea engelmannii | reverse complement strand
TTTTTAAAATATATATATATATATATATATATATATATATATATATATATATATATATATATATATATATATATATAAGTTTTAGTTTACGATGTTTTAATATTTTTTGAATATTTTTTATTTTAGAGGGTTTTTTTGTTGATTTTTGTTGTTTTTTCGTCGTTTTCAAGTTTTCTTTTTGTGTGTGTTTTTTTTACGTTTTAAAAGTTTTTTAATGATTCTTTTTACAAAAAAATGTATATATATCTTTTAAAGTATTGTTTTTCGAGGAAATTTTCAATTTTTTTTGTTTCTTTTTAGTTCTTTTTCTTTTTCACCTTGTGTTTTAATCTTTTTTTTTTAATAGAATTTTGAATATATTTTTTAAAATGTGTTTTTTGGGTCATTTAAAAAAAAATTGAGACTATTTTGTCCTTTCTATTTATTTATTTATTAATGTAAATTTAAAAAAAAATGTAAATAAATTTCAAGTGACCATTTGGGACCCAATTTTGGGTTGTTTATTGTAAATGTGTTGAACCTGCACAGAATAGATCTAGATAAACAATAATACACACATTTGCAGAGAGAATTGGAGAAGGAAGAAGGAGAGAAAGAATGGAAGAATTCTCATTAACTGTTATGAATAATGAATAATTTACACATGATATACTTTGTATAACTCAATGAGTTCGAATTGAGGTGAACCAAGTCGCCATAGTGGTGGTCTAGAGTGATCTGGACACACACCAACAGTTACGGGAGTGAACTGCCACCTATTCTAGTCTCTCAGGAAGTTACGGGAGTGAACTGCCACATAGTTGAGTTAACTAGTCAACTAGTCTTCAGTTAACTGATTGAATAGAAAGAGGAGTTAACTCAAGGAAACAAGGTTAATGCGTCATTTTGGTGATGATACCAAAGCAAGGTCGAATTAGCATGGTGATGATCCCAATGTTGCATGGTGATGATCATAATACAACATCTAAACTCAACTCAACTAGTCAAACTGAAGTGTGAACTGAAAGAGAATATTCTCTAGGTCGAATATTCTCTCCTAAAATATAGGACACGGGATAATGACTAATTATGAATAATGAACAAATAAAACCTTAGGAAAAATAAATCCTAGGTGTGTGTGAAGTAACTCCAACACCCCCCCTGAACATCACTATGGTGGAAATAAAGATTAGGTCCCGGCAACGAGGCCATGTTAGGTACCGAAGTACAAAAGATACACTGAAAATAAAGTGAGAAAAGAGAGAAAACCTCATGGGAAAAACACCCCCTCAAGGTACAATGTATGTAAAAAGAAGAACTACATCTGTTAGGCAATTGTGTCCTTCACTCCAAGACGACCTCGCAGAGAATGGAATTTCTGCTCAGTGAAGGTCTTGGTGAAAATGTTTATCGTTTGTTCTACTGAAGGACAAAACTGTAAGTCGATGATCCCCTCGTGTACCAAGTCCCAGATGTAGAGCATGTGGATCTCGATGTGCTTCGTCTGTTGCCTCTGAACTGGATCACTGCAGAACTTCAGAGTGCTCTGGTTGTCACACTAGATGACGATCAGCCGATGAAATTGAATGCCCAACTCAGTGAGAAAATGTTGTATCCACGTAGCCTGAATGGTTATTTTAACTACCCCTCTGTACTCTACCTCGACTGAAGATAGAGCAATGGCAGCTTTCTTCTTGCTCGACCAACAGATAGGCCCAGAACCAAGACTGAGTGAGTAACCAAATGTGGACTTGCGATCAATGTTATCACCAGCCCAGTCGGAATCAGCAAACCCAATGAGATCTAATGTAGAGTCTATTGCATAATGAATTCCAAAGGTGATGGTGCCCTATACGTATCGAAGGATACGCTTTGCAGCTTTCCAATGTAGCTCATGCGGCTCCTGCATGAACCTGGAAACTGTGCCAACTGCATATGAAAGGCCTGGTCTGGAGTGTGTGAGATACAACAAGCTCCCCACTAGATGTTTGTACAGTGTGCTATCAACCAGTGAAGTCTCCCCACCATCCTCAAGTTTGACTCCTGATAGGAAAGGAGTCAGAGCAGACTTGCAGTCTGTCATGTGAAATATTTCAAGGAGATATCGTGCATACTTGGCTTGAGACAGTTTGATGCCTGATGCATCCTGACTGATATCAAGTCCAAGGAATAAGTGTAGCGGACCCATGTCCGTCATCAAAAACCTGTCATGAAGAATCCCCTTGACTGCAACTATCGCTGAAGTCGAGCAACCGGTGATCAACAAATCATCGACATACAGAAATAAAAGTAGAAGTGAATCGACCGTCCTGAGCATGTATACATTCAGATCTGATTTGCAATGTACAAAGTTCTGTGACAATGAGTAGGAGTCCATCTTGGCATACCATGCCCTCGGAGCCTTCTTGAGGCCATAAAGTGACTTCTTCATTCGACATACCAAAGATGAGTCCTGCATAAATCCCTCGGGATGCTCCATGTAGATCTCCTCAGAGAGATCACCATGAAGAAATGCATTATTCACGTCCATCTGATGGACTTCCCATCCCTTGGCTTCCGCAATGGCAAGTGCCAATCGTATGGAATCCATCTTCACTACTGGAGCGAAGGTCTCATCATAGTCAATACCATGAACCTGCTGAAAGCCTTTGGCGACAAGCCTGGCTTTGTATCTGTTGATCTGTCCATCTGCTACGCTCTTGTTCCTGTAGACCCATCTGCATCTGACAAGTTTCCTCCCAGAAGGAAGGGGAACCAGATCCCAAGTCTGGTTCTCGAGGAGGGAGTTGTACTCCTCCTGCATGGTGGATTCCCAAAAGGGATTTCTAGCAGCCTCGCCATAAGACTGTGGATCTGAAGACTGAACCAAGAAAAGATGCCTTGAAGGCAATGGTTTAGTGGCAATGAGTGCAATAGGAGTCCCCTCGAAATCAGATCGAGTCCTCCTAGTATCAGCTGGATCACCAATGAGATCCCTTGCATCCTAAAGAGTAGTATGTTCTCACTTGGGCCTCTGCTCTACCTCTGCAACTACATCTGAATGCTCTGACTCTGCATCTGACTGTACTGACTCTGAATCTAAATCATCTAAGTCCTCTGAATCATAACTCTCATCTGAAGAAGAGTCATCATGTGCATGCTCATCATCTCGGACAGGTGGAAGAGTGAAGGTGTCTGCATGCGACTGTTGAGGTACATGCGAGATGCTTTCCTCGAACTGGACACTACGCTCAATGATGATTCAATCCGAGGAAATATAAATAAGTCGATATCCCTTCACACCATCGGGGTATCCAACAAAAATGCACTCAGTGCTCTGTGGATCAAGTGCCTTCCTCTTTTCAGAGGGAATCTGGGCCCATGCACGTGAACCAAAAATGCGAAAGTGGTCCACTTCTGGTTTGAGGTTGCTCCAAGCCTCATAGGGGGTCTTATCCTTGACAGATCTATGAGGAGATCTGTTTTGTATGTATGTTTCACAGTTAATTACTTCGGCCCATAGTCTCTGTGGTAGTGACTTTGCATGCAACATGCAAGATGCCATCTCCTTTAGAGATCTGTTTTTCCACTTAGCAACTTCGTTTTGTTGCGGAGTGTAGGGAACTGTATGTTGCAACTGAATCCCTACCTCATGGAAAATATTATGAATCTCATGATTCACATACTCTCCCCCATTATCAGTTCGGAGGACTTGATCTTCTTTCCGGACTGTGTCTCAACCAAAGATTTGAAATCTTTGAGGTGTTGAAAGACCTCAAATTTTTGCCTGAGAAAGTAGATCCAAGTAAAACGTGAGAAATCATCAACAAAAATGAGAAAAAACCTCGCTTTCCTGATTGATGGATGTGGAAAAGGACCAATGAGGTCACTGTGGATCAGATCTAAAGGTGCGGAAGCTCGCTGAGACTTTTCTTTGACGAATTTCTCTTGAGGGTGTTTTCCGAGAACACATCCCTCACATACTCCCTTGGAGAAGAGGATGTCTGGTGAGGAGTTAAATCAAGGAATCAAGGCTAATGTGCCACTTTGGTGATGATACCAAGGCAAGGTCGAATTATCGTGGTGATGATCCCAATGTTGCATGGTGATGATCTCAATGCAACATCTAAACTCAACTCAACTAGTCAAACTGAAGTGTGAACTAAAAGAGAATATTATCCAGGTGGAATATTCTCTCCTAAAATATAGGAGACTGGATAATGACTAATTATGACTAATGAAAAAAGAAAAACCTTAGGAAAAATAAATCCCAGGTGTGTGTGAAGAAACTCCAACATTTATTTGAGTAGGGATTTGTTGTCAATGTTACAATCTCAATTAGGTCGTAAAGAATTATGATTTTCACGTTTAGAAAAAAAACATTTTGTTTTATGTAGCATCACTTTTTTATTTAGGTGTTGACTTTAAGGTTTTTCTGAGAAACTATATGATTTTTGAATACCATGCTTAAAAAATGTTGTAATTTTAACCCCGTTAGAAAAAATGGTGCTACTAGTAGCACCACTTTTTGATTTGGGGGTTGATTTTCATGTTTTTTATGTAAAAATATGGGTTTTAAGGACTAGAGTTCTCATTTTGAGGTCACAGTTCTCGTTAAGCTGGTAAATTTGTTTGAGGAAGATGATAGAATAGATATTGAGAGCTGAAATTGGCCAGAATGTTTCTCAAAAATTGAAAGATTAGTCAACAATATTTTTATGCTTTGCTAATAAATCTGCTTGACACCTCGACTTCACGAAATCATATCTTGAGATCCATGAATCGAAATTGCACCTAGGAGGACTCATTGGAAATATAAGACGATGGAGATCACATATAAATTGGTTTTCGTGGATGAAAAGTTGAATATGACATCCAGAAAAGTAAAACACAATCCCCTCTTTAAAATGGCAGTTAATTAAATTTTTTTAAATAAAAGTTTATAAAAAAAAATATTATTAAAGGAAGAAAAAGGGAATCACTTCAAGATGTGGATAATTATGATATAAATTAATTAATGAATCTTTATTGAAGCATTAATTAAATAAATTATTCCAAGAAAGAGAAATCCCTAACTACTCAAGGAGTTAGAAGAACTAGTTTTAGAAGGGAAAAAAAAGCTTCATCAAAGGGTTAGAAGAGTAATTAGAATATCAAAATAGATGGGACCAGTTATCAATATGCAGTCAAGATTCTAATCATAAATAAAAAGATCTCCATAATCTCCACTCATTGTCTTCTTCTACATCATTTTATCAAATTTTTATGCTTGAATTTCTTAACCAAGTATAAGGTTGAATTCTTGATTGTTTCTCTTATATTCTTCAAAGACTTTTCTTATATGATCATGGAGTATTTGCAAACATGTATGTGACTCTCAAATATATTTTTATAAAGAATATACTTCATGAATAAAAACTCCACAAAGAATTACTTCGAAGCATGACTTCAATGATGTTTCAGATCTTGGGATTTCTGAGTGTGAGATATTTGAAGTATGCTTATCAAATTTGTCTTTGTTTAAACTGTAATACTTTTTTTAAATTCTTTGAGATGATCACAATTATTCTCTCATATTTCATGTGAGAATATATGGATGATCCTCTAATTGTATGCGATCTAGAGGGTTGTATATATAATGTTGAGCACAAAGATATTCTTATATTGAAACCTCTATTCAATCTTTCTATTTTTAAAAGACTTATTGTTGCACATAAAGATCATATTTGGTTATCAAGAACCACTCCATATACAAATCAAAGAAATAAATATATGGGGTTTGTTGCTTAGCATTCTCCCTAATCCAAGATATCCAAGATACATCTTTCAGCCAAAGAGGAGTACCACCTCTATAAAAACGCAGGTGGATTCATATCCTCATGAGTTTGTTGTTTTGATCTTAATAGATTCAAACATCAACAACTCTCCAAGGAAAAGGATTTGAAGGAATTTAAATCTTCAAACATTGTTTGTTACCATTGCTTCAGTGATAATTAAAGGGACATATGTTGCTAAGGATATTTGGAGGGCCTAGGAGGCCATTAAGTGATGTAAGCTAGTTTGGAAGTGTGAATCATTCAACGATCATTATCTATGGTGGCCATTGATTGTGTTCTTTTAAGGAAGGAACACTCTTAGCATAATCACCTTGATTCTTGACCAAACAAGTGGGATTAAAATAGTTAGGGACTTGTTTGAGTCTCGAACCAAAGAATGGAAGGACTAGTCAACCATTATGGTCAAGTTTAGATAGGCTAATCATTGAAAGGAATCAAAACCTTATCCCATATAAGATATTCATTAACCTTGTCCTTTAGGGCATTTTGTCATCCTAATACACACATACAAATGTGGAGAAGTCTCCAACCCACTTGGTGTGTCATTGGAGGTACAAACCTGAATCTAGACCCACTGTCACCTCAATCAGGACTCATTCCATATAGGCTCACTACTAGGGAAGCCAAGGGGGGTAGACCCTATTAAAATATGTGAAGGTTTATTAAATGTTGTAGGAGTTAATTAAGTTGTTGATTAGTGTTACCCAGTCCAATGACAAACAACCAATGCAATGTGCAATCTTTCAATTATAAGAAAACCTTTATTTATTAAGCCACAATTAGACCAGTGCCGAAAAATTCCACTTATTCCGATATATACAAAAAAAAAAAATGATAACTTTACAAGAGTGAAACAAACTTGAGAACTATCTACACCATGAATTGAAAAGTAACTTTATACGATTATTTTAAAACAATGAATAAATAAAGAATAGTGGTAAATAGATCAATGTAAATATTTACACATGAAAAATAACTTGCATAAAAATAAATAGAATGTAAATATTTGAAAATAAATTGTTGAAATGGAAATTGCAAGGAAATGTCAATGTTGTGCAAATGTGTATGTTGTTTTTAGTTAATTTTAAATCTCTCTTTAACTTAGGTTTTTAGATGTGAAAAGTTGCAAACATAAGCTATGTGACTACCCCAAGTCCTTATCCCTTAGCCAAGAGGAAATGTCGAATGCTCAACAAGAGAACAACAAGGTTTTCCCCTAGCTCCACAGGTCAAATCCAAAGTGCTTGGGTGCTCAACAAGGAGGACACTTAGTGTCGTGAAACCGTTCCCGGCTTCAATCCCTTCTGGCCTCCACAAGTCACATTATTTTAGTGGTCAAATAATAATGGAAAATGAGTGCCTAATTAAAATAACCATTCAATCATTTGTCCTTTCTTATTACCCAAGATCCCCAAAGTGGCAAGGGGAGGGAATACAGGGAAAAAGCAGGGTAAATTTTATTTACTTTGCAAAAAGGAAACTTTAAACACTAGTCAACATGATTTTGTATGATGGAATAGTCATTCACATGCAAGGTGTGGGAAAATAATAAATGATTTTTTTTTAAATAAACAACAATGAACAAACCTATCCACACAACTTTGACACAATGTGGAGGACAAAGCCTATCAATTTTGTGACAAATGTGGGTAAAAAAATTTAAACTACTTTACAAGCCTCACAACTATAGCACAAGATGGAGGAAAAAGCCTATTGATTTGTGACAAATGTGGGTAAAAAAAATTAAACTACTTTACAAGTCTCACAACTATAGCACAAGGTGGAGGAAAAATCCTACCAATTATGTGACCAAGGTGGTCAAACAAATTAATGCAAAAACCAGAAAATTACTTCTAATCCTAGCCGACATGAATTTGCAAAGATGGAAAAGCCAATCACATGCAAGGAGTGGGCATAAATATAAAACTTATTTACAGATTTTAAACTTGGAAAAGAAATAGAAAACGCAAGCCCAAGAGACTCTCTTGGGTTTCTTACAATGACTTCAGAAAGTAAGAGAAAGAAAGGGGTTTTGCACCAATGTTTGTGGATGTTTTCTTGAGATTTTGGTGGCCAATTTTGGGCAGCACTTCCCCTTTTACTTGGTAAAACCTGCATAAAACAACAAATAAAGTTTGGTGGAAAATGTCAAAAATCACATAAATATGTTATTTTTGAATTAACATATATACAGAAAATTTTACAATAAAAAACTAAACTTGGAAATTGATTTTTTAGCAAGATTTAAGTGATTATGTATGCAGAAAATAAGTAAATAGAAGGGTGAAAATTAAACAAAAAATTATGTGAAGCAAAATGAAGCCTTTGGAGTTCCTCCTTCAAGCTTTAGCAACCTGCAAATCTGTAAACCCTTGCTACACAATGAGGCAAGAAGGTGATATATTTTTAAAAGCCTACAAAATACTTCGCAAACACTAATAAAAACAAATCACATAAACCTATAGCAATACTACTACAGATTTATCTCTGGAAAAATATTTTGTTTATGGTTCTTCAAGTAAAACAATGTGAAGCAAAAATAAACAAAACTTTACAATATTACCTCACTAAGAGAAAATTTCATACAAGAGTATCCAAAAAGCACCAAGAACACCAAGAGACCCTTCAAAGCTTCACTTTATTGCTCAAAAGAATAGTTGCAAAATTGCAACAAAATTACATGAGAGAGAGAGAGAGAGAGAGAAATTTTGGCATAATAGAGTTGTTGTGAAAATTTCAAGTCAAAATGAGGATAAGGGGATTTCTTTTAAAGGAGGGAAAGAGGAGAGACCCATATTGGATGAGTTACAAGTGTCACCCATCCAAGAGAGAGATCAAGTCAAGGGGGGTGTATTTTTAGGGTTTGGAGTGAGTTAGGGTTTGAGGGGTGAGATGTGAGGAGGGAAAACCTATTTTGACTTGTCATGGGGGTTCTTCTAAGTTGATTTTTACTTTTCCAACTTAGAAAATACATTAAAAAACATTTCTCCACTTCTTTTCTTGACTTTAGACATTTTTACAATTTTTTGTTTTCTTACCTTAGTCAATTATTTGCAGACTTTTAACTGAGTTGGACTCGTCATAGACAATGACCTAGAAAAACTTGTCCAATTGAAATGAAAATTGTTCCAAGGGTATAGGGGGTTATAATACATTTGTTTTGAATACTTAAACCCCTATACAAAATGCACAAGGACCAATTTTTTACATTTTTCATAAAAAATAATTAAAATTTCCAATTTATGGTAAATTTTAATTATTAAAAATTCCTATCAAAACCTAACGGAATTTTGCAAGACTCTAGGAGATGTCTAGATTGGTCATTTACAACATATTTAAACCTTAGTCACCCACCGGGATCAATCATTAGAACTTATTTCACCACTTTGGAGGATTATTGAGTGAAAAACTCAAGAGTAATTAAAATCGTTGAAAAGAAAGATTAATTACCTGAGGAAAAAAAACACTCGATGAAAGGATTTCCCTAATTATAAAGTCCTAGGAAACTAAATAACATGACCCATGATAACATATTACAAAATTATCCCATGCAAGGAAGCGAACATTTCGTGGACACGGGAAAAAGTGGCGGGGGCTAAAATGTCCTACTAAGCCATAAATCTTCAAACTTGTCGTACCATAAGGTACATATCTTCATGATAAATGATTTCGACACCTAGTTGAAATAGGTGGTAAACGGGCCTCATGCTTGATTATGACACCAAATATGGAACTAGATAAAGGGATTCAAGAAGTATAGAGTAACCGATGGATATTTTTTGTTGGTCATCAAGCCAGTTCTTATTACAAGGATAAATAAAATATGGAGACTCAAGTCCAAGAAAAAGACTTGGATATACAAGCTAAATATCCCTTAGAGCCTAAGAAGGCCTTACTCTGCATGGTCTGTAGTGCTTGATGGTGTGGCTCTTGGGTAGGGACTAAAATACTTGGGGGCCTCGTTGTAAATTCCCATGTGGGAAAAATGAAATTGTCAATCATATTTTTTGGTTCTACAACTTTGCCAAGTCAATTTGTGAATGGGCCTTTTGTTACACCTCAAAATTACTCACTTCAATGATGACCTATTGTCGTCGTTACAAGTGTCGCAAGTGTCACTCTTTAGCCATAAGTGTCACAAGTGTCACAAACACCATACTGTCATCTTGACTATGTCATGTCTCTAACAACATCACAGGGACACTTAAGACACCTTCAAAGACTGGTTTAAGAAGGAGAAATCACATGACAAAGAGTACAAAAATTTTACCATGGAAAAAACCACTTAAAAATGAAGTTTGAAGAGCAACACTCCCCTACCCACTGTTAGGGAGTGCTAGCACTCCCTAGCCTCCTTTGGGGGAGCATTGTGGCACTCTGTGACCCCTTCTGGGGGAACACTAGGATTTTCTGAGAGAATTTTGGGCAGCACTCCCCTACCCACTGTTAGGGAGTGGAAGCGCTCCCTACCCTTCTTTGGGGGATCATTGCAACGCTCTGTGTACCCTTTTGGGGGAGCGATGCCCTGTTTGAGAGAATCTTTGACTGTTGAGAAAAATTAGGTAAAAATCCCCCTCATCTCTGGAGTTAGTTGGATTCGAATCTGAGGTCAAGGCTATATCTTAGGGAGGATCTACAACTGATGGAGAAATATCCTCAACCTATCCCAAGAATCTCTAAGGTGGTTGGGTCTCTCCAAGCTTATATAAGGAGGCCTTCTCATGGTCAAAGGTACATGGAATTTTAGAGGCATCAAACTTATGATATCATAAGGGAGATTTACCAGTGAAAGTTATAGTCATTCTGATCGTGGAACTTTTGAGCAAGGGTCTGGACAAAGAGAGCTTGGTGAATTTGTTGCATCTACATCTATGGTTATAAGAACTTTTCTTTGTTTTCATTAATATAAATATGTGCTTGGTTTGTTTCTTTTAAGTTTGCGTATGTTTCACGAACTTGTTTCTTTTGATAGATCTATTATGAAGCTAATCATGGTAGAGTAGGAAGTATGTTTCATTGTTGATGCTCATTGTATTGCAAGACCGTCTGAAGAACTTGGAGATCAATATTAGCCTGGATCCAGCAAGGACAAATGTCGGTAAAGGTATTTACCTTTCTTTCTTCTTCTTCCTTGAATAGTTTAGCTTCATGAAATGGAATGTCAGTGTCCACATTATCACCTTTCTGTCTTGGTTATATGGGTCTAGTATCCAAGAGGAAATCCACTTGTTCGCAGGGGGATTCTCTTGTAATAGAAATTGGCGACTCCACTGGGGAAGTGAACTTTCAGTTTTGGTTTCCTTCCTTGGTCTTGTTCCCGACCTTTTTCTCATCTTTAGATATTATTCATACTGTGTTTCTGACACTTAGATGTGTTGTTCGCTTTTGAGTCATCCCATACACACTGAATTTTTGGATTTTCTTGAGTTTTTGATGATTTATGGGAAAAAGATTGAGCTCTAAGAGGCCAGCGCTCCCCTACCTCTACTACCGGAGCACTAGCACTTCCTTGCAGGCTCTCAGGGAGCGTTGCAACGCTCTGGTACCCTTGACACTAGAGCGCTAGTGTTTTTCTGCTCAAAACTCTTTTAGGAGTTGATCTCAGAGTCTAATTTTTTTTTATTCTTCTGCTCGGATTTATCATCATCTTATTGTGCCTTTGTTTTAGCCTCCAACCTTTTGATTTCTAATAATTCATGATTATTTTTTTGGGTTTGTAACATCTCTTTCTTCTTCACTTCGAGTCACTCTTCTTCTTTCGAGATTTAGAGTCGATTTACTGCTTTCTCCTTTATCTGATGGTATGAAAGTTGTTGTAAGGAAACTCATAGATCTATGCACTATTCCATTTTATCTTTGAAGTGTTTTTCCCAAGAAATTCCTGGTTTTTCATCATCCATTAACCTTCCCCTACCTTCACTAGCAATTTCACCAATTGTCATGCATTCTGGGTGAGTTTTTTGCATGGTTTTTGGCTCTTTTTCTAAGTTTATGAGGGGACCAATTCCCCCCTTGTAGGCCATACCAGAGAGCCAACTCTCCCCTACAATGTCTTAGGAAGTGTTGCAACACTCTGTGCACCCTTCTGGGGGAGCGCTAGTCTCTTTTTTGAGAGTTTTTTCCTTTTTCTGCTCAGTCTTTTGCAACCCTTTTTGCAAAAATCTTTACCCATAGTCTGTGGTTGGTTTGTGAAGTTGTTTTGATTGGTTTTTGATGTTTTTTTATGCTTATCACTCCCTATTGTATTGCTTGGAGCTTGAAACCTTTTTCAGAAATGTGAAATTGTCTTTTCCAACTGCTTTTTGTCAGGACAGTTTTGAGTGATTTCTCTTTCTCCCTATCTTTTCTTGGATTCTTCTCTGCATTTTATTTGTATTCCTTGAATGCTTGATTGGTTGTAGAATCCTTGAAGGTGTTATTTCTTGTTAGAACAAGTTTCTACTTGTTTTATTTCATACCTCACTACCTTGAATGCATGCTTTGTTTGTAGCCCTTTTGCTTCGTATATTTTGCATCTGCATAGGACTCTTTCTCCTGATTGAAAGTAGTGGAGCATTGAAGGTTTTGTACTTACTTTATGTATACATAATAATCAAACAAAGAAGATAAAATCATTCTTGCTTTTGGGTAGTGAAACTAGCTTGCATTTGAAGTAGCGGAATTGCACATTTTTTGGCATTTTGGGACATTGTGCATCTGGAATGATGAATGTTTTCTCCTTCTCGTAGCATAGCTTTCATCGAAATGAAAAGATTGTATATTCATCTCTTTTCATAACTTTCGAGTCGGTCAAAACACCATATTGTCCATGCCATTTTCCTTTTGAGTAACAACAACCTTAAACATCAAGCGCTGAACTAAAATTGATTAGACATTTTTACATTTTCTGGTAGAAAACCTACATTAGATTATTTGCAAGGCTTTGGAATAAGTCTGAAAAATAACTTTCCAAAGCTGCAAACAAACATAGGATCTTGTGTTAGGGAGCGGTGAAATCCAATTGCTACATTTTTTCCTGGGAAGCCCTTCTCACACAAGGGTCAAACCTGAGGTCGCATTGAGACTAGCAGAGTTACTCACCCTGCTTTGTTCGTCTTGGTGTAGAGATTGTGTGTATTATAGAGGTTGTTTGAAGGTATACCCACAATGATGAGTGGAATCCTTTCAAGTTGATTTCAGGCTAGATACCCTGCCCTTGCGCGTCGATCGGACTGTCGATTATTTCCTCAGGCATCACTGTTGTAGTTGGTAGCCTTAGTGGCCTATCTCTTTAGGGTCTTTACACAAGGTGACTGTGGAGGGGCAAGTCTTCACGGTACCTGGAATCGACGTTGGCCAAACTCACTCGAAATCCTTGGAGGTTATACCCACGTTTATGTGTGGGAGATTGCACCAGGGTATAATTCCATTAAGCAGGTCGTCAATGTAACTTTTCCACCTGCTATATCTCAACCCCTTCTTACTTTGTTCTTGCGATGTTGGATTTCATCACCAACTAGTGTGTTCATTGTGAGAAGGTTTTGTTTTCTTGCTTGCTTACTAGATTAGTGTGTGTTGTTTGTTCTCCCTAGCAGAATATAGGTTGGATCTTTATTTTTATGGCATCAGTTCCCGGAATGACCAATGAAGGAACCCCTTTTCCAGGGGAACCCTTTGTTTTTCCTTCTTATGGAAACATTGGTCCTCCTTACATCACTACTTTGAGCCTTCCAGGACTCACAATTGGGTTACCGATATGGTTTTTTTCCACTCCGGTGATCGTGAATGTAGGTGCTTCATATGTAAGCACACCACCCACACATCAACCTCATGTGGATCTTTCTCCTTCTTCGTCTGTCAAGTCTCCTTCCATTTCTCCTTCTTCTCTTAGTGAAAGCTCTAAAGAGAGTTTCCAAGTTGATAAAAATAAGAAGAACCAGAAAGGGACCAAGCCTCAAACTACATCAGATGTTGGATCCAAGAAACCATCTATTTTTAATAGTACTGGGAGTGTTGATGAGGTCGATAGATTAAAATGAAGAATCTGAAACCTAAATTCCCTTGCATTGTTTATAAGGGTGATCACTTTCTAAGGGATTTCCCTGGTATTCCCAAGGTCTTATAAGTGTGGTCATCCACGTCATCATCCCCTGCTAGATATGTTGTTGATTGTTGGCCCTTGGGTATGGAAGTAAGAGAAGATCAAGACAGAAAGGAAGAAATTTGAACTGCGCAGAAGACACAGTGACTGCTACTAAGTCGAAGCGAGCAAAAGATCATAAAAGACGAAGCAAAGTAAGAGAAATCAAGGCGTTGGACGAGGAGATCGAGGATGATAGATAATAAAGGAAGAAGGATCATGGACAACTCAGCAAGAGGAAAAATCCATCGTTGGATGCTTTAGAGCACTGCGCGAGAAGGAAGGAAAGGCAGGCTGACGAAGCCCTGAAAACGCGGGTCAAGTTGACCTAGGTTTTAGACACCTAGGGTTTTGGTATCTAGGGTTTTTACACTTAGGTTTCGGCCTAAGGTTGTCCGAGAGATATTGTAATGTATAAATAGAGTTCTAAAGGACCTAGGATGGGTTGTTTTTATTATTGTTGTTGTTGTTGGTATTGTCGTTCTAGTTTTGTTATTGGTGTGAGAAATTATTATTGTGTGTGAGAGAAGTGCTAAGTGTATATCCTTCTGGTGTTGTAATATCTTCAGCTGGGTGTGAAGATCAACCCTGCAGCTAGGTGCACAGGGAGGGGAGAAAGAGAGAAAGAGAGAGAAGCAGAGGAGATCTTCTAGCTAAGAGCACAGACAAGAACTGTATGCTTCATCTTAATATATTATAAAGCACAGTTTTGTGGACGTAGCCCTAGAGAGAGGATGAACCACGTATATCTTGTGTTGTGTGTGATTGATGTTGTGTTCTTTTCCATTTGATATATTTTTATTGTATTGTTGTTTTAGATCTGACAGATAGTTGTGCGGAGTAGATCTGCCCTGATAAGTGATATATAAATGTTGTATTTTTCTTGTATCGGATCCACTTGATATCCCCTTGGTTGTAGACACCTATGTCCTACAACCCCCCCATAGTTACTTCCGGTGAGACTGCATCTTCCTCGCAGATGCTACCGAAAGGGCCAGTAGTTAGGGATTTTTGGTGCGCTCTTGGAGATGAAACCTGGGTCTGCCTCTGTGCCAACAAATGGTTCTGTTGTCTGGACGGGAATCTTCTTGAGGGAATGTCAAGGTGGTTTCCATAAAAAACCAATATTCATAAGTGGATAGAGGATAAAGAAAAGGACCTCATTGAAGCCCAGAACAAGAACCCTAATCTTAGCACATAAGACTGGTTAAAAAGGTATATCTTTACTGATATACACAAGATTTTATTTGGAAGAATTCATAAGGAACTATACGAGTGGTTAGCTAGGTTAGCATATAGCCAGTTTGAGATCAGATCTAGACCTCCTGTGGTTTGGACATCAGCGTTGGTCAAGAAGGTCAAGAGAGTAGATAATGTCATGTCACGAATGGTATATCACTAGTTTGATAGTACCATTGGAGGGTATATCACCGAGTTTGTTATCGAAAGAGTAGAATCATATAGCCAAGTAGAGAGATATTTCTTTAAGGGACCTAGAGAAAAAAATTTAATTTTTTTGAAGGTAAAGATCAAGATGTTATTGCATGAGAAGAACATCTAGAAGATACAGCAGTATGTTGGATTGAAGAGCTAATGTTCAAGAACTTAGACAGTGACAGCGACACAGATATCGGACATACGGGCAGTGGAAGGATATTCAGAGGATTTCCTTTGGAGAACTTGTTTGAGTAAGATCAAGAACCTCTTATGCACGAACAAGCATTCTATAGTGGGGAAGAGGAATAGCTAATGAGCGAAGAACAGTCAATATCCATTGGACCGAGAGAATAAAAGACTAAATAACCTCACTGGAAAGATCCAGAAGCTTCAGGAACTATGCAGACCATTGAAGTAAGTACTATTACTCCTCCTATTGTCTTAGCAGCACTAAGCAATCAGAACAATCATAGTCACCAAAGTCCTCAGAGTACTATTACTAGTAGTTCAGCATATACTCAGACAGGAAATCTAGGAAGCTCTATGGAAGATGAGATGAGGCTCCCTATCTTTAGAGGAGATGGATCTGAAGATCTTGATCAACACTGGTTCCTATATGAATCCATATGGAATATTAAGAATGTCATCGACGAAGCTATTAAAAGAGATCGGTTTAGTACTACCCTAAGAGATCATGCGCTAAGATGGTACATGAAGCGTGTTCAAGGACTTGCACAGCCTAAGTCGTTGAATGAGATTAATAATGCATTGATTGCAGAGTTCAAGAAACCCAAGTCAGAGTCACAATGTATTACGGAGCTGAAAGAGATCAAGCAGAAAGTAGCTGAACCTGTTTGGGAATTTGATCAGAGGTTCAAGACCTTAACAGTTCAGTTGACTTTTCAGATTCCAAATGAGCAGAACAAGGAATGGTTCATTGTTGCCCTTTTACCACACATCAGAGTTCATCTGATGCAACAGAAGTTTGTTTCGAAGTATGAGGCGTTGGAGATCGCCATGAAGTTAGAATCAACCCCTATGGGAGAATCCATCTCAGGTATGAGTCAAATCTTGATTCAGCTAACTAGTTTGTCTCTGTAGATAGAAGATATGAAGAAAGACAAGGGAAAAGATAAAAGAGAAGACATCTGGTGTGTTAGATGCAAATCAGAAGGCCATGAAAAAGAACATTGTCCCCTATTTCATGAATACTTGGTCTCTGGAGCTCCAAGCCCCTTAAAGCAAGTCACCCTACCCTGGTGTGAGGTATGTAGAAATAGACATCGCCCAAGAGAGTGCTATTACATGCAAAAATATGTTCAAACACCCACAAATTTGTATTGCACATTCTGTAAGTCGGTGGGGCATGATGATAGGGATTGTAGGGCTTATGAAATCATGCATGATAGGTCTAGAGACATATACAATATTCAAGGTGAAGTACAGCACGAAGGAAACACTACGTAGCATAATTCCCCAAGAAGAGGAAACTTCAACCATCGCGGTGGACTCAGAGGAAGAGGAGGAGGAGGAGGTATGGGTCGAGGGAGAGGACACTAGATAATCTGTTATAACTATGCATAGCCAGGACACTTGGCAAGGGACTTTCAGAACCCTTGTACCACTTGCACCTATTGCAACTCCTTCGAGCATGTTATCGAGGAATGTCCAGCATTGTTGGCTAAACTTTAGGAGAGACGAGGACCTCAGCAGAAACTGCAAGTGCAACTGATATACGTTGAACCTCACGGAGACGACCCTAGAGTCATTGTTATCACCAGAGGAGGCGTTGTTACAAGAGAAAAAAGAATGACCCAAGGAAAAACTACAAAGGAATCAGGAGTCAGGAAAGTTGCAGAAAAGACACAAACTTTTGATGCAAGGAAAGAAAAACAAATGTTTGATGAGGCAAGAAAAGAATTCAGGGGAAATCAAGGTTCCTCATCAAAAACATGAACAAAAGTAAGATAATGTGGAATGTCTCTGCCATTTGATCAGTCTTCTCTGCCAAAAGAAGGAAAAGAGGTAAGCAAGCTCCTGGAATTATTATATACTTGTATTAAGTTGATTCAAGATGAAAGCGTTGTACAAGAACTACAAAATTTAATCAGACAATATGAGCTAGGAAGGATAGATCCCTTACTGAATAGAGCAGTACACCAAGTCTCTAAAAGGATAATGGAAAATAGGGAATTACATTTGAATGCTCAAAT
This sequence comes from Picea engelmannii, assembly GCA_009831015.1. Lineage (NCBI taxonomy): Eukaryota > Viridiplantae > Streptophyta > Pinopsida > Pinales > Pinaceae > Picea > Picea engelmannii. The sequence continues at coordinate 27,353 of ML777282.1, read as the reverse complement.
TGGAGAGTATGATATAGACTATGTGGTCCTCGACTTGGGGTCGGAGGTCAATGTCATGACGAAACAGACATGGGCACTGATGGGAAAACCTAAGTTGATATATTCCCCTATTAGGCTTAGGATGGCTAATCAGCAGGAAGTAATCCCCTTTGGAAGATTGGAACATGTACTTGTGGACATTGACGGAGTAAGGACATTTGCAGACTTCGAGGTGATTGAGATAGTTGATGACAGTTGTCCTTACCCTACACTGTTAGGAATTGATTGGACTTTCAATAATTCCACTGTCATTGATTTAAAGAAAAGAAAAATGATGTTTGAAGGAGATGGTCTTAGGATCATTGCACCTTTAGATCCCAATGAAGGTCAGAGATACACAGAACCCATCAGAGAAGAAGACCACGCATATGAATTAGAAAACATATACAAATTAACAGCCAAACAACAGGACTACATTAATCCTACGACGGATGGGAATTTGAGCTAGCGAAGTGACAGCGCATATTCATCAGATTCAAAAGAACCACTGGAGAACTGGAAGACAAAATGTATGAAGTATCTATAAGAATATGTGCTAGATTAACCAAAGAAATTCACTGGATCAGCACAACAATAAGTAACTTACCCACCTTTGATGGTATGAATCCTTTAGAAACCTTCTTGTCAGACTTTGAAGAAATTGTACCAACACAACAAAGATTGTTGGAAATGGATGAGGCCTTGAAAGAAACACTAGAAATATGGTGGGGGACACACAAACACAACATTACAGACTGGGTATAGTGTCGTACTTTGATGGCAGCGCGGTTCTCAGCGCAAGTAGAAGGTTGCGAAGTTAGGTACACAGGTTGAAGCTGCCTGAAGGACCATGTGAGAAGTTATGAGGAAACCTAGAGAAACATCCCTCAAGAACAGTGGGTGCAAAAATTCATTAACACGCTGGACACAACCCCAATTAACTGGTACCTACAAGCAGAACTGCGCTTCATAACTGCAGATTGGGAAGGTATGACTCGTAATTTTGTAACTACCTTCTTATTTGAAATTCAATATCCTTCAATTGATCAAGTATTAAAGATTGCAAGACAAAAAGTATTTGAGGAGGCCTCTAGCCTCCCTTTAGAGAAAGAAGAGGACGAATGGACTGCACCTCTCCAGAAACTGCAAGACTGTTACACATCAATTCTGACGAAGACGATGATCCTAGGAAGGTGAACATCGTCAAAACAGAAGGCCAAAGAGGCATAGAAGGACCAGGAGTTTAGCTACCTTTCATTGGAAAGTCAATATTGGAACAGAGAAAACACCGAAGATTGCAAATATTGGAGACTATTGGGATGTTGCTACTATTGACAAGATCACAGAGTTACTGGATGAATATCATAACTTGTTTCCAACCAAGTTCAATGATATGAAGAGCATTAAAGGGCCTATGGGAGAGATAAGGATCCCTTTGAAACTAGATGCAAGACCAGTCAAATAGAGATCCTACAGGTTGAACCCTAAATATAAGGAGAAAGTGAAGATTGAACTTGACAGAATGCTAGAAGCAGGGATTATAGAACCCATTGAAGAATCAGAATGGATTAGCCCTATGGAGGTACAAGACAAGAAGACAGGAGAGATCAGGATCTGCGTAGATCTCAGGAAGATGAATTATGCATGTTTTCATGACCCATTCCCTATTCCATTCACTGGCGAAGTGTTAGATAATGTAGGAGGCCATGAGGTATATTCTTTCACAGATGGATTTTCAGGATACCATCAGATCCGGATTGCCAAGGAAGATCGCCATAAGACCACCTTTGCCACAGAATCGGGGTCCTACCAGTATATAGTGATGTCATTTGGATTGAAGAATTCTCCAGCCATCTTTTCTAGGGTGGTGGTCGAAGCATTCAAGGAGTTTCTACATAAATTTCTAGAAGCATACTTTGATGATTGGACTATTTTTAGTTTATTAAAAAATCATATTGAATGTTTAAGGCTAATGTTGGACAAGTGCAGGCAGTGTCAGATTGCCTTAAACCTGAAGAAGTGCATTTTCTTTTCACCATTTGGAGCGTTGTTAGGTCATATTGTATGCAAGCAGGGATTGTTGGTAGATCCATCTAAAATTGTCATTATAGTTGATCTCCCCCCTCCTACTTCAGTCAAACAGTTGTGTACTGCGCTGGGACACATTGGATATTACACGAAGTTCATTAAATGTTATGCCTAGATTACAACACCCTTGGAGAAGCTCGTGAAGAAACACTGTAAATTTCACTAGACAGAAGAATGACAGCAGAGCTTCGACACGCTGAAACAAAAAATGGTTACTACGCCTATTCTGGTTTTCCCAGATTAGAGCAAGGAATTTCATGTGCATGTCGATGCATCTTCCATTGCATTAGGAGCAGTGTTAGCACAACCAGGAATAGGAGACATCGACCACCCATTATCCTTTGCTATCAGGAAGCTATCAACAACATAGATTAATTACACCACCACTGAAAGGGAAGGTTTAGCCATGTTGTATGCACTGCAGAAGTTCTGCCACTACTTGTTGGGAGGACACTTTAAAATGTTTACTAATCACTCCACACTGAAATACCTAGTCAACAAGCCAGTGTTGGGGGAGAGAATATGCAGATGGATTCTGCTATTTCAGGAATATGATTTTGAGATTGTGGTTAAGCCAAGAAGAATGAACAAAGGTCATGACCACTTCTCGAAGTTGGAACATGGAGAAGAGACTACTAGCTTGGACGATACACTGTCGGATGCACAGTTGATGGCCATTAGAAATATTGATGACCACTTCACAGAGATAGTCCAGTTCCTGTCAATAGGAATGGCACCTAGTGAGTATACAATCACCCAAAAGGAACAACATTAGTGCGCATTGTAGACTTTTCACTTATAGTTGGAAAGCTATATAAAATAGGACCTAATGAGATATTGAGGAGGTGTGTTATGGAGAAAGAAAAACCATTGATCATCGTCGAAGCTCATGAAGGCATTGCAGGAGGGAACTACGCAAGGAAAGCAACAGTATAGAGGGTTCTTAGAGTTGGCCTCTGGTGGCCTACCCTACACAGAGATGCTAAGGACTATTACAGATCCTGTGATGCATGCCAACAAGTCGGGAAACCCTCCATAAGAGATGAAATTCCTTTAGCACCACAACTGACCCTACAAGCATTTGAGAAATGGACCATTGACTTCGTGGGACCTATAAACCCACCAGGAAAGCGCATAGGAGCCAGATACATAATCATTGCGATAGAGTACTTGACTAGATGAGTCGAAGCAAGAGGCGTTAAGGACAGTAGTGCAACTATAGTTGTGCGCTTCATATTGATGACATCATAACCAAGTTTGGATGCCCAAAGATCCTTATGAGCGATCAAGGCACACACTTCATCAATAAGACCGTTGAATCCTTGACCGAAGAATTTGCAGTCCATCATCATAAGACACGCCTTACCATCCACAAGCAAATGGGACAGTTGAATAATTCAACAAGACCTTGGAGACAGCGCTAACAAACATTTGCAATGTGAACAGGGATGATTGGGATTTAAAAGTACCAGCAGTACTATGGGCCTATAGAACTACTTGCAAGAAGCTGAAAATGCAGACTCCATTCAAACTGGTTTATGGTCTCGAAGTTGTTGTCCCAATGGAATATTTGGTACCAAGCCTAATAATCGTTGCCTTTACATAGATGGATGACACTAGCACTGTTCGAGAGAGGATTACATAGTTGGTCGAACTAGAAGAAGACACATTTATTGCATATTTCATCAGCAGGTTCAGAAGGAAAGAGAGAAGGCATACCATGACAAACACATCAAGAAGAAGGTATTTAAGCAAGGTGACTTGGTATTGGTATATGACAGCAAGTTCATGAAGCATCCAGGAAAGTTTAGAACACATTGGCTTGGGCCATATGAGGTTGCCTATGTTACAGAAGGAGGAGCTGCGCAGTTGAAGACCTTGAATGGAGAATGGAAGGAAGGGTTGGTGAATGGGAGTCGGTTGAAGTTGTACTATGACAACCAGTTGCCTTGCATCTCTCAGTAAAATCATGAGGAAAAGGATCTAGGTACTAGGTGCAGTTGAAACTGGGTACCAGACACATCAAAGCCAGTCTGCACAAGGAAGGAAAGGAGGCATAGAGTTGAAAGCAAAGGCTACCCTGCGCACTCTCAAGTCGAAGCAAAATAGAAGGATCAGATCCGAAGTGCCTTGGTACAAGTCATAGGTTAGTTTTGGGGGTATGTTGGCCCTTGGGTATGGAAGTAAGCGAAGATCAAGACAGAAATGAAGAAATTTGAACTGCGCAAAAGACACAGTGACTGCTACTAGGTCGAAGCGAGCAGAAGAGCAGAAAATATGGAGCGAAGTAAGAGAAAGAAAGGAGATGGACGAGGAGATCGAGGATGACAGATAAGCAAGGAAGAAGGATCGTGGACAACTCAGAAAGCGGAAAAAACCACCGTTGGATACTTTGGAGCACTGCACGAGAAGGAAGGAGAGACAGGTTGGAGAAGCCCTAAAAACGTGAGTCAAGTTGACCTAGGGTTTTAGACACCTAGGGTTTTTGTATCTAAGGTTTTGACACTTAGGTTTCGGCCTATGGCTATCCGAGAGCTATTGTAATGTATAAATAGAGGTCTAAAGGACCTAGGATGGGTTGTTGTTATTATTGTTGTTGTTGTTGGTATTGTCGTTCTAGTTTTGTTATTGGTGTGAGATATTATTATTGTGTGAGAGAGAAGTGTTAAGTGTAGAGCCTTTTAGTGTTGTAAGATATTTAGTTGGGTGTGAAGATCAACCCTGCAGTTGGGTGCACAGGGATGGAAGAAAGAGATAAAGAGAGAGAAGAAGAGAATATCTGCTAGCTAAGAGCGTAGACAAGAACTGTATGTTTCATCTTAATATATTATAAAACACAGTTCTTTGGACGTAGCCCTAGAGAGAGGGTGAACCACGTATATCTTGTGTTGTGTGTGATTGATGTTGTGTTCTTTGCCATTTGATATACTGTTATTGTATTGTTGTTTTAGATATGACAAATAGTTGTGCGGAGTAGATCTGAGATGGTAAGTGATATATAAATGTTGTATTGTTCTTGTATCGGATCCACTTGATATCCCCTTGGTTGTAGACACATTTGTCCTGCAACCCCCCCATAGTTGTTTCGGGTGAGACTGCATCTGCCTCGCAGGTGTTGTCGAAAAGATCAGTAGTTAGGGCTTGTTTGTGCGCTCTTGGAGTTGAACCCCAGGTCTGCCCCTGTGCCAATAGCGACACCCCATCAACTAGTGACATTAAGGTTGGTAAGAAGAAGACAACTATCAAATTTTATTGTATGTTATGTGAAGGTGATCATTATTATTACCTTTGTCCTCATATGGACAAGGCTTATTCTATTTTGGAAAAGCTTCAACTTCCAAAATGTTATCGTAAGATTTCCCCCAACCCATCATTAGTTGATAGACTGGTCAATCTGGTTCCATCCACGGTCAGTCTGGTTGATCAGGTGGTCAATCCAGTTTCATCCTCGGTTGAACCACTAACCAAAGTAGTTGATCAAGTTCTGTCATCGATCAGCCCCACTTTTCATCTGAAAAGTGAAAACCAAGTGACTGATCCAATCCCGTCATTGGTCAGTCCCACCCTTAATCTGAAGAGTGCCAACATGGTCATTCCCACTCCTCCTATGACGAGTGCCAAAGTGGTTTCTCTGGTCCCTTCAGCAATCAGTCTGGTTGATCATGTCGGCAATCTGGTCACGTCCTTAGTTGAACCAGTTGACAAAGTGGTTGATCTGATCCCATCTTCAGTCAATCCCGCTCTCCCGTTAGAGAGTGCAACCCAAGCGGTCGATCCATTTCCAGTTGTCGACCCCATTATCCCCTTTGAGAATGAAACCCAACTGGTCAATTTGATGTCGTTATCAGTCGATCCTACTCTCCCTCTAGAGATTAAACCCGATTATGCCCACGTTTTTCTCGTTGATAAAAAATCTACTGTGTTGGGGGGCATTCCTCCCATGAAATCCCCTCCAAGTAATGAGGCCATCCTTTTTTATTGAGGTGTGCTAACTGTGTTATCACTCCAAGAAACTCTTTGAGGTTGTAGGTCAAAGATGCTTTGTAACTTAAACTAAACTTGTTTTTGTATTTTTATATGTGTGGATCAATGGGATAACTCAACTACAATATGGTATCCAGATAGTCAAAATGAATAATCAAATAAACCAATGCCCTCAAGGATCAATAATCAAATAATAGCTTTAAGTGGGTGAAGAAGACAGTGCTTATAAACTAGATACACAATGATGGGTTTAATAAACAATGTAAGAAACTATTAATCAAGTTATGAACTAACTAATGAGATGACAATCATTTTGCAGTTAAAACAACTTGACTAAGAGTACAAAAGAAAGGTGGAAATCTAACATTAATAGAGAGAGAAACTTGTGATATGTATTATAATATGAAAAGTCTGTCACAAAGGTATGGTTCCTGTATCCAAATTGAACCCTTGGTTCATCAACAGTTTGTGGCTTTATAGCCTTTACATCAAGATTTCAGATCCTATTTTAATGGATCTGAAATTCCTAAAATAAACATGATCAAAATGAATCTTTAGCATATATGATCTAATCTTATCATCATAAGTCGAAATTGGCAGCTGAAGAATTATTTGGCAATTTGCGGATGAAAATCACAGATTCAGAAATTTGTCTTTGATGACTGGGCGATTTCTGTCAAGATTAATCATGCCATTTGGTGTTATTTCCTTACCATACGTCTTTAAAACTTAATGAGAAAGATATTCTAGCTTCTCCTAATTATTATCCATCATTTAACACCTTTCCCATGTGTTCAGGAATCCAAAAATCATGATCTGGGCAGAAAGAAGACGTTTCTGGACTCTCTTGCGCTTTCACCATCTATTTCGCCTTAGGATTTGCTAATTAGTTGATGAAAGCTCTGCTTTTCAACAACTAATTGGTTATAATTGTGCCTTCTGTGCTGGTGAAAGCTCTGTTTTAATCAAAAAGAAAAACCTTTCGTATTCAAAATCAAAAATCATTGTTTATTTGATTGATCTCCCTGCAAATTTATAGCACCCTGTGCCAACACTTGTAAATCTAGATGTGTGGTAATTTTGTCTTCAACTTTTTTATTTTCCTCTTCAGGCGCCTAGCTAACCACCATAAGCTATTATAATTCTTTTTGGGTTCTGGAGTCGTTGGAGGAAAACCCGTGTTAACACTTTCACCGGATTGTTTGTTGCTAGGAGTACACTTTAGCCGTTGAAACCTGAGGCTTTCACCAACTAACTTCAACTTCAAAATAGATGTTAGTTGTTGAAAAGATTTTTCTTGATTTTTTGAAGAGACCTTTTGAGGATCGATTTATTACTAGGATAACACCTTAAAACCTATGTTTTGACACTTATAAATTCTAAAAATAATTTATATAGAAACCTAATTTATGACCATGCTACCACCTACAAAATGGAACAAATTCACTGATTCATTTTGGGAGATAAAAAATTGGACCTCGTCTTCCCTCTCACATTTCTTTCAAGATTACAATACAGGTTTGTGGTCGGGACATTCCTCATGCGTTGATAGATGAAGGTTCGTCCATTAGTATTTTGTCCTCTATTGCTTGGCATACTTTGGGTTATCCTCAACTTGTGTCGGTTACCCAGACTCTGTTCACTTTTAACAAAAGAACCAGTGACCCTTTAGGGATCCTTCCTCAGTTTCCCATAACTTTGGGAGGGAAAACTGTCTTTGTTGATGTTATGGTAGTACAGGACCCCTTGGATTTTGATTTACTCCTTGGGTGTGATTATGTCTATTCCATGAAAGCTATTGTGTTCACTCTCTTTTGTGTGATATCTTTCCCGCACGATGGAATAATTGTGACTATTGATAAACTTTCATGCGTTGGTCCTGACTTGACCATCAACCCAATGACCTCCCTAAACGGGTCTTATATGCAATCGGTATCACCCCTGCCACAGGTCAATTATGTGGCGTTGTCTTCCATGAATTCAACTTCCGATGACTTAGATCTGGTAGTTGACATGGTGATCTCTTCGGTAGGACTATTGGAGCCTGATCTCCTTACCCCTGATGAGACCCTCGACATGTGTTCCTTCTGGAGCATTATTCTTCCATCTAGTGAAGATCTCTTGGAAGCCATGACCGAGTTTTGTCCCTTGACATGGAGTCCTTCCAGAGAGTTATCCTCTTGGAAGCCATGATCAAGAAGAAGTCATGAGAATAGTTTCTCTTCTATGTAACAAGCTCGTTAAAAAATGAAACAAAAGCTACGAGCATAGTTTCTCTTCTCTGTGGCAAGCTAGTTAAAAAATGAAATAGAAATCTGGGGATTCAACCCAGAGCCTTGAGCATAGTTCTTTTCCAGTGATAAGCTCGTTAAAAAATGAAATAGTCACCCCTCATCCCAAGTCAAGTCTTTTGTTAGGTCTCATATTTGAACCTTCATTTCATCCACCCTTATCTTTTTTCTCCATCTAGTACTGAAATTGGTGACAACCTCAAAGTCGGTGAATGAATTGAAGCTTGGGGGGGCATGTCTCCAGCCTTTGATGATCATTCTGGAGTTAATACACTAGCTTTCAAGCTAGGGGCAGAGTATCGAGCTTAGTCTTTGTTCTTTCTCATGATCGTAAAAATATGAGAATGTAACCAAACAACATTTTATCTCTTTTTCGGGCTTGCATGGATACACGAAAAAGGAACCCCCCTGGAGTCTCCTTTAAGCTCTTTTCAGACTCTCTAAACATGAAAATATTGTCAAGTGATCGTGCTTCCTTTCCCACCGTTAAAAGGCTTGAAAGAGCGTCTTTCGAGTGATAATTTATCTATTTTTTAGCCTCGCGAGACTAACATTACGAAAAAAAAAACACTGGAGTCGTCTTTAAGTTCTTTTCAGACTCTCTAAACATGAAAAATCACCGAGTTTACCTTCTCTAGACTCGTTAAACAATCATACATTGAAGGGCCCATACGGGACTAAACCCTTACTTCTTCCAGTTCGTTAAACAAAGGAAGAGGGACTTACCGAAGGTGAGTTATATTGAACATGTGTTACCCTCCTCGAGCTCGTTAAATTAAAAAAAGGTACTCGTCTATCTAGATGGGGGAAAAAATTGAAGGAAGTAAGACAAGCAGTTTTTGGGAACAATACAAAGTCACTCTTACAGTTTCCCTTGAACACGGCACTTTGTCTTTGCATACATTTTAATCTGCTGAACCTCTACACTAAACCAATCCTTTGAGTTTCTTTACTCCTTTGGGTCACCCGACGAAAGTCACAGTATCCATTGCATCATCATGTTTTGGTCCATGTCATGTTTCTGTTGTTGTGCCTCAGTGTTCAAGAAAAGTATCTACCTCGAGAGCCAGCCATCAAAAATATCTTGTTTCAATACCCGTGTCAGTCCATGTTCATTTGATCTACCAAATTACATCTCTGTGTCAGTTTCGTGTCGTTGATGGGGGATACATCAAGACCCTCCTGCGACGAGTCTATTCCTGTCGACTTCAACACAATATCCGGGAACTAGACTTAGAAACCAGTTAGTACCTCGGGACCTGCATGCCTCAATGGCAGGCCTCCTCGCTTCCGACAGTGAGTTTACATCATTGACCCCTGATCGAATCATTCCACGAATGTTTGACTTCATTTCATTTGTTCACATTCGTTGGAATGTACTATGGTACCTTGGGAATCATTGACATCAATGGTGATTTCCCTCGCGCTTGTTAACGATTTACCTCATTGACCGGTAATCAAGTGGTTTCTGCCATGTTTGACATCAGGACATCTATTCACATGGTTAGACTCGTACTGCATCAGGATCGGTAAAAAGACTCTGGGTTGAGTGATCACTCTAATACCCTTTTTCCAGGTTGCAACGGAGTTTCTTTTTAAGATTGACACATATACGGTTACATAGATCCACTTTGTATTGGTTTGTGGCTATGTCTTATAGTCTCGTAGATCCACTGTGTATTTTTCGTGGCTACGATCAGTTCGTGTCATGGAAGTATAGATCCACATTATATCTTTGGTGGTTATACTCTTGGTTAATATAATTATGGATCTGTAGTGTATTTTATGGCGACCATACCTTGAAAGTCTGTCACTCAAGCATAGGTATGCTTGCCTTGGGTTTGAAACATGTCATAATATTTGTTTGATGGTTGTGTGCAGCTTCTACCAAGTTCTTTGAGTCCGTACCCTTGCTTGATTAAATCTACAAAGTACTTTAGTCATCAGTTTATGTCTTCTCACTTCGCACTTTAGGGGGCAATATGTTACACCTCAAAATCACTCACTTCAATGATGACCTATTGTCGTTGTTACAAGTGTCGCAAGTGTCTCTCTTTAGCCATAAGTGTCGCAAGTGTCACAAACACCACATTGTCATATTTCCTATGTCGTGTCTCTAACAACATCACAGGGACACTTAAGACACCTTCAAAGACTGGTTTAAGAAGGAGAAATCACATGACAAAGAGTACAAAGATTTTACCATGGAAAAAACCACTTTAAAATAAAGTTTAAAGAGCAGCACTCCCCTACCCACTGTCAGGGAGTGCTAACGCTCCCTAGCCTCCTTTGGGGGAGCGTTGTGGCACTTTGTGACCCCTTATGGGGGAGCGTTGGGATTTTCTAAGAGATGTTTGGGCAACACTCCCCTACCCACTGTTAGGGAGTGCTAGGGCTCCCTACCCTTCTTTGGGGGAGCATTGCAACGCTCTGTGTACCCTTTTGGGGGAGCGATGGCCTGTTTGAGGGAATCTTTGACTGTTAAGGAAAATCAAGGAAAAATCCCCCTCATCGCTGGATTTAGTTGGATTCGAATCTGAGGTCAAGGCTGGATCTTAGGGAGGATCCACAACTGATGGAGAAATATCCTCAACCTATCCCAAGAATCTCTAAGGTGGTTGGGCCTCTCCAAGCTTATATAAGGAGGCATTCTCATTGTGAAAGGTACATGGTAGTTTAGAGGCATCAAACTTGTGATCTCATAAGGGAAATTTACCAGTGAAAGTTACAGTCATTCTGATTGTGGAACTTTTGAGCAAGGGTCTGGACAAATAGAGATTAGTGAAGTTGTTGCATCTACATCTATGGTTGTAAGCACTTTTCTTTGTTTTCATTAATATAAATATGTGCTTGGCATGTTTCCTTTAAGTTTGTGTATGTTTCACGAACTTGTTTATTTTGATAGATCTATTATGAAGCTAATCATGGTAGAGTAGGAAGTATGTTTCGTTGTTTATACTCATTGTATTGCAGGACCGTCTGAAGAACTTGGAGATCAAGATCATCTTAGATCGAGCAAAGACAAATGTCGGTAAAGGTATTTACCTTTCTTTATTCTTCTTCCTTGAATAGTTTAGCTTCATGAAAAGGAATGTCAGTGTCCACATTAGAACCTTTCTGTCTTGGTTAAAGGGGTCTAGTATCCAAAAGGAAATCCACTTGTCCGCAGTGGGATTCTCCTGTAACACCTTTAGGCTCTATAATCAATGTCTTGACTTTTAGGAGACAGATTCCCTTGGGTTGTTGAATTCAACGCAAAATGGAAAATGATTAGAGTTGATATTTTATATCATATTGAAAAAGTAAGAAATGAGTGCATGTGTAAGAATGTGCATGTAATATCCCAGATTCGGCTAATCTAGCAAAATTTGTTACTCTGTTGTGTCTATTGTCTGATCTGATATACTAGGGGTTTCTGGATGCGTTTAAGTTGTTGGGTTTAACATGTTTGATGTTTTTGCATGTGTGTGTAGATAAATAAGTTGTTTAACAACATATGAATAAGCATACAAACAGAAAATGACACAAAGACTCTAAATCATATATTATGAGTTTTTTGTTGGTTACAAGGTCGTATAAAGTTGAAATAGAGAATCACTCGGCTAGATCAGATCTAATTGGATCTTAGTTGGAATACAATAAATAAATAAATTAGAAGAATGATACATGGATAATAGAACATTGTTGTTGGATAGGATGTGAGTTGGACGATCTTCTACACACTGACAACTCACACGACAACTGTTGTGTCACTGGATTGTGCGCCTTGGTGGATACACACCTCGGATATGACTAAAAATTGTCTCAAACAATGCACCCTGCCCTCTCACACAGTCCTGATGACTGATGACCTGACAATTGACCCTCTGATGATCTGTTTGGACCCCTGATGGATCCCCCTGGGGAAATGCACCCTAGATATTCCTCCATCAGAATTGGTTGATATGGGTCTCAAACTGAGCTCCCTAGGCTCCTCTGAAATGGGTTGAAAGGATTTCCTTGGATCTGACCTGATAATCTCTCGGGAATCCCAAATGCATCCTCTCCAATTGTTGCACCCTCAATGGCTGAGTAATCCGCCCAAGATGATTTTTCCGTCAGAATTTGACGAGGAACCAAGCAATAGATATGCCCTGCCCTCCTCTCAACTGGGTCGGAAGGGAATCACTGGATTCTCCCTGACTAGGACAAGTCAAACCTCTCTGATGCTCAGTAGTTGTGCCCTCTACCTAGATAAGTACACCCTCACTATTGTAAATTGGATAACTATTGTTGAAGTGCGATGGAAGATCTGGATGATCTTCCTGGTGACTAGGGTGTGTCTCTCAACACCGAAATCAGCCTCTGGGTGTCTTCCTCCTGGAATCCACTTGGTCAATCTGTTGATCACCACATAGATGTAGTCCTTACCCTGAACCTTGGATAGGCATGTGATGAAATCCATCGATATGCTCTCCCATTTCTGCTCTAGAATGAAAAGCAGTTGAAGTAGTCTTGTTGGAAGTGTATGCTCTGACTTGTTCTGCTGACAAGTCACACACTCACGGTTGTACCTCATAACATCATGTTTGAAGCCCTTGCATGAGAACCTCTCTCTAATCTTCATGTAGGTTTTGAAAAACCCTTGATGGTCTGCTAATGGTGAATCATGAACCACTGCTAAGATCTTCTTCTTGAGCCCTGAACATGGTACTAAGTAGACTCTGCCCTTGTATAATATGACATCATCAATGACCCTATCCCTATCATCCTGAACCTTCCCATCCAAAACCTCACAAACGAACTTGTTCTTGGAATATTCCACCAACAAATGGGATTTCCAATCCGTTGAAACCTCCATCAAAGAGCATTTGCAAGTCTCCTAGACAATGCATCAACGAAAATGTTCTTCTTACCCTTGACATACTTTATGTCGAAATCGAAGGCTTACACCTTCGTCATCCATTTCTGTTTGCGCTCACTGAAATCCTTCTGCTCAAGGAAATACTTTAAGTTGTTATGATCTGTTTTAACTACGAACTTGCTACCCACCAAATATTGTCTGAACTTGGTCAAGGCATGCATGATTGTGAGCATTTCCTTGTCATAAATAGAGTACAGCCTCTCGGGCTAACTGAGCTTCCTGCTCTCAAACACAATGGGGTGTCCTCCCTATATCAAAACTGCTATGTTGCCCTCATTGGATGCATCACACTCTAATACAAATGGAAAAGTGAATTCTGGTAATGCTAACAATGGGCATGTGCCCATGACTTCCTTCATGTGATCGAAGGCTTTTTGTGACTCATCGGTCTAGATGAAGGCCCCCTGTCTAGTCAGATCTATAAGTGGTGTTCCTAGCTGAGAAAAACCCCTGACAAACCACCTGTAATAGCTGCATAGCCCAAAGAATCTCCTTAACTTTGTCACATTCCTAGGCGTTGGCCAATCCAGAATGGCCCTGATCTTCTCTTGGTGCACTTGTACCCCCTGTGCACTGATAATGTAGCCCAAGTAAAGTAGTTATTTCATGTTGAATTCACACTTGGACTCTTTGGCATATAGTGACTATGCCTCCATGATGTTGAGTACCTCATCCAAGTGCCTCAGATGTTCATGTCGTGTCTTGCTGTAAACCAAGATGTCGTTGAAGAATACCAAGACTGATTTCCTCAAATGAACCATGAATATGTGGTTCATGTAAGACTAGAATGTAGTCGGTGCATTGCCTAGCCCAAATGGCATAACCAGGAACTCAAAATGACCGTAGTGGCATCGAAATGTGATATTCTCTATGTCTTACTCTCGGATGTTGATCTGATGATACCTAGAGTGTAGATCAATCTTTGAGAAGAAAACTGCCCCATGCAGCCCATCTATCAATTCATCGATGCAAGGGATAGGATATCGGTTCTTGATGGTTTTCTTGTTCAAGGCTCGGTAGTCGATACACATCCTCATGGTACCATCCTTCTTTAGAACTAAGAGAACTGAAGAAGCGAATGGACTGTTGCTAGGTCCGATGTGTCCCATCACTAGCAATTCCTTAATTGTTTTCTCTATCTCATCCTTGAACCTTCGATGACGACAATAGGGTGTTGTGATCATGGGTTTACCCCCCGCTCCAACTCAATGGTGTGCTCAAGTCCCCTATCAAGTGGTCTCCTGGTGGAATCAAACCAAAAACCTGTTGATGCCACCCCAACAAGGTCTTGATATATGTTTGATACTATTGTTGACCATCTGAATTCCTCTGTGTAGTGATCAAGAACTCTGCAGCATACGCTACCTCCCCATGCCTGAAGATCCTCTCCATCCTCTTGGCTAAAATTATCATAGGTGCCCCTGTCGACATGCCCCTCAGCACAATCCTCTTCCCCTCACAGTGTTTGAACCCCATCTCTAGGGTTTGGTAGTTGGTGGTGATCTTGCCCAAGGTGATCAACCATTGGACTCCAAACACCACATCTGTGTGAGATAGGTCAACTACATAAAATGTGTTTCTCACAGTGTAGTTACCTAGCTTAATCTCCAAATCCATAACTCTATCATGACACTTTGTTGTGTGGCCATCTGCTACTGCAAAGTCAAACCCATCAAACTCCTTTGTCTAAAGTGTCCTCCTTGACACCAACAAAGAATTAATGAAGTTGTGGGTGGCCCCACCATCTATCAGGGCAATTTCCTGTTGTCCTTGAATAGTCCCTCTCATCCGAAGGTTGCATACCTGGGAACACCAGAAAGGATCACTATGACTCCTCCCTTTGTTGGTGTCCATCTATTATCCTTCTCACAAGGTTGTGGCACTACCGGTGGTTGGGTCTCTACCGGTCTCAGTGATCTCTGGAGAGGCTCCTCCTCTGCCTATGATGGCTCCTCCTCTGAGCTAGTGGATCTAGTATCTTGTTCCTCCTCCTCACAATCCACATTGTCTGTTTCCACCTCAATATAATGGATCTCTCCCTTGCCCATGCACCTGTGGCCTAGGACCCAAGGGTCCTTGCAGGTGAAGCAAAGCTTCTTCCTCATAAGCTCTCACCTCATCTCATCATCCAACTTCTTCTTGCCCTTCCACTCTTTCTGGAATGGCTTCCTGTCTCGGTCCCTCTGTGGTACAAAGGGTTTGCAAAAGGGTTTAGTCTTCGACATTGAGTTTGCTAGATCTCGAGTGCATAAGATGGCATCCTTCAAGGTTTGAGGCCTGTATGCCTTCACCCATCCTCTCAAGAGTTCTATGAGCCCCTATGTGAACAACATAATCAACATGGGCTCTGAGATATCTGCCACTTCCACTACTATCCACTAAAACTCTATGATGAATGCCTTCGATGTGTTAGTTTGTCTCAACTGGGCTAGATCCCTGAAATGGATCTTTGGATCCCTCCGGTCAAACTTGTCCATGAGTCTCTCTGTGAAGTTTGAACTCCCTGTAGGAAGTGATGTGATTGTGACCCAACATCACTAGTCCATGATGCCACCACTCGTGTGCCTCACCCTCCAAGTGTAGGGTAGTGAAACTGATAGCCTCTATCTCGGTCATCTAGTTGAGCTTGTAGTACATGTCTAGCTTTTGTACCCAAGCCCTGGCAGTGCATTTGGACGATCTGTCAAAAGAAGGTATGGTGAGTTTACCAACTTTTCGGATGAAATCCATGTCATGCCCCTGCTGCTACTATTGTCCTCCTCTCTGAGGTTCTCTAGGGTGGTTTCTAAGTTTGAGTCCACAATACTCGACCAGAGTCATGTCCTGATGGAAGTCATGGCCTAATGTTGCATACTCCCTCTTGTACTCTGCAATGTCATCTGCCTGAGTGGACTACCTCTATGCTATCGATTGTGGTGATGTTGTTGGGGGTGCCCTATGAAAACTGGGGAACAATGGCCTGGGAATCCTACTCGAAAAAGTGTATGTGCAAGTAGGTGAATGGGGTCTACTACATGCCCCTGAGTTCCCCTGCGTTGGATGTGCGACTTGTGTGTTCGATGTGCTCACTATAGCCAATCAATCAACCATCTGTGCCAAGGACTGAGTCATGTCCTGTTGACTGACCACCAAATTGTTGATAACCTGCATGAATGTTGCATATGGGTCCATGGGTGTGCCTTGTCACTGCCCTCTAGCCTCTCATACTCACCTCCCATCACCCTCTCTGCCTCGCATTCTGCATCATGCTCTGCCCTTCTCTTTGCTTTCATGTGCACCTCTTCCTCTTCCTCTTAACTAGGAGGAAAGCGGGGGAAATATGGTTTAGGTCTCCTCTCCCTGTGTATGTTGTAAGTGACGTACTCTACACCTACGTGCTCACGGAACTCTAGTTCACCTATTGAACTCATCGTCTTTAGTCACAGGCTGGCAGGACTAAATCTTTGATACAACTATAATATCCCAGATCCGGCTAGTCTAGGAAAAGTTGCTACTATGTTGTGTCTATTGTCTGATCTTATACACTGGGGGGGGTTGGATGCATTTAAGTTGTTGGGTTTAACATGCTTGGTGTTTTTTCATGTGTGTGTAGATAAATAAGTTGTTTAACATCATATGAATAAGCATACAGATAGAAAATGACACAAAGACTGTAAATCATATATTATGAGTTTTATGTTGGTTACGATGTTGCATATGGTTGAAATAGAGAATCACTCAATGAGATCATATCTAATTGGATCTTATTCGGAATACAATAAAGCAATAAACTAGAGGGATGATACCTGGATAATAGAAGACTGTTGTTGGATAGGATGTGAGCTGGATGATCTGTTGCACGCTACGACAACTGTTGCGGGACTGGATTGTGCACCCTAGTGGTTACACACCTCGGATCTGACTGGAAGCTGACTCAAACAATGTGCCCTGCCCTCTCACACAGTACTGGTGACTGACAGCCTAACAATCGACCTTTTGTTGATCTGTTTGAACCCCGGATGGATCCCCCTAGGAAATGTGCCCCAACTTCTACTGGAAAATGCACCCTAGATATTCCTCCGTCGAAATTGGATGATATGGGTCTCAAACTGAGCGCCATATGCTCCTCTGAAATGGGTCAGAAGGATTTCCATGGATCTGACCTGGATCACTCAGGAATCCCAAATGTGTCATCCCCAACTGTCGCACCCTCGATGACTGAGTAATGTGCCCAAGATGATTTCTCCGTCGGAATCTGACGAGAAACCAGGAAATAGATGTGTCCTGCCCTCCTCTCAACTAGGTCAGAAGGGAATCACTGGATTCTCCCTTAATGGGACAAGCCAAACCTCTCGGATGCTCAGTAGTTGCGCCCTCTACCTGCATAAGTGTGCCCTCACTGCCGCAAACTGGATAATTGTTGTTGAAATATGATGGAAGATCTGAATGATCTTCCCGATGACTAGAGTGTGTGTCTCAACACCGAAATCAACCTCTGAGTGTCTTCCTCTTGGAATCCACAAAGTTTTGGGTTTCCCTGAACCTGAGATGTGCCTCTCTCCTCAACTATCAAGTCAAATTCTTCATAATGATGAATTAGGTCGGTTTACCTTCTCTTATAGCTGCCCGAAACCCTAATAAAATTAGTTGTTGACCTATTTTTAGCTCCCTCATTTAGGCGTCTGCTCTATTTTTAACTCAAGTTAACTTAAAAGCGTTTTTAGTCACTTTTAGTTCAATGTCACTTTCGAATTATAACACCCTCAACTGAAATGACCTCTAGTGACCTTGTTTACCCTTGTACGACCCTAGCTATAGTCTAACGAGATTGTTTAGACTACTAAGCCCTCCTCTCTAAAACTCCTATTCGGAAAGGGACATTATAGTGCAACGGTACAATCCGTTTAGCATATGGCACCCTAATTTGATCGTTTAGCATGATAGCACCCTAATTTGATCTTTAATTGTATTTGTAGATCTAGGGGCAAACAACCAAGGTGGAAATGGAAGTGGCACATCTATGCCAACAATTCATTCTCTAGCATGTTCAACCTAGTCCCAAAGCTTTGATTATGAACATCCTTAACACAAAATTGGTTGTCTTGTTTGCAAACGCCGAAAAAGGTAGAACATTTGGCCCACATCCAATGTTTTCCCAATATTCCTTGGTTTTGTAAGTATCCTCTTGTACCTCTAGCAATTTTTAAACCAAAGTACCCTAAAGAGATCGGCGGCAATGATATTTGAGGGCCAATTCAGTTTGTTCCTGAGCTCACACCTATAACACGAGCTCTATCCCCACCATTACTGGATAGATGTTTCTTGCTGGCCTGAATGCCTTTTGAAGATTTTCATTTAGGTATATGATTGGTTAATTTGTGCGACCTTTATAGTGAACTTGTATTGTTTTTTACCTTGAGTAGCATCATTTTGATAGTTAATATAAACTCTAGATTAAAGATAAGGAGCTTGTGGAGACTATGTTCAAAATCTCTCTTTTTTTAATCCATGCACTACTTTGTAATAATAAAAACGACCAGCTACAACTTTAAAAATAAAAATAAAAACACTAAATAACCCTTGATATCGATATATGGACTTGATCAGCATTGTCATGTTGTGGTTGGTTGATTTAAGAAAAATAATAACGAACAAGTATAACCAACCATTTATGCTGGAAATTATTACTTGCTTCAATAGCATTCTATTGGAACTAAAATCCAAAGGTTATTATCATTCAAGTATAAAAACAAAAATGAAAGCAGCCTTTCAACTCCTTTGTAGAGTTGTAGTTTAAACTTCTTTGTACAGTTGTAGTTTAAAAGTTTTAAATTTTGGCTATTTTCTGAAATAAGATTGGAAGAATTAATTCACACAACACAAAACGTTTTTCATTGCTTAACAAACAAATGGAGGTTACATATATAGCATGCAAATCACTGACTTAAGTGGATCTGATTAGCTAAAAATAGTAAACCTAGAAACTCACAGTTACAACAGTAATAGTTATCTCTTACTAAAGTAAGTTTTATTCTAACACCCTCCCTTAATGCTTACTTTACAAATTACAATACAACACAAAAGATTACAACACTAGAACTTTCATCTGTCTGTCTGATCTGGTCTTCCTCTGCACTGAAACTCACTCTGCAATCACACGGCTTCCACTCTTTCTTCTCCCTCTTCTTCGAGCTTTCCATTGACACATTTAAAGTCAAAACACTTCTGACCATCATTGTAGCACTTGTATACTGGACAATTTGACAACTAGACTCATCGAGGCTTTCGTGATAAAAGGTGCCAATTATTGATGCATTCTATTAACTTGCCTTCATCTGTCGGATTTTTGCTTTCGGCTATCCTTCAGTATATAGAAGAACAGTTTGGATACTGAATGTCTTCAACATTCCTTTACACAAGGTGACTTCC
>ML777281.1:1392430-1424257 GCA_009831015.1 Picea engelmannii | reverse complement strand
AGCGCCTATGATTTTTGAGAAAATCGAATCATCCACAGAGTTTTGAATCCAGACTTTTGCTTTATTTTCTTTGTTCCTCAGTGTTTCCTGAGCGATTCTCTGCGCATTTGTCATGGCAGCGAGGGCGGCTGGATCCGGTTCCACATATCCAAGATCCACTGGTTCCCAACACTCTTATGCATGCAAGAATGATCTCATCCGAAGAGACCAGAACTCATAATTCTTTCCCAGTAGAATCAGACCCTGAGTTGGTCCTAAGTTGCTAGATGACGCCATAAAAAAAATTGCAGAAACAAAACAGAGGGAAATTTTGGATTTACCTCCGATCACCGATTTTTCGATGGCCAAAGGGAGCTTATCGGGCTTGAATTTGCCTTTAGTCTCCTTACAATGTGACCACACACCTTACTATTAAAGCACTACGGTATTTTCTAGCTCTTTGACTTTCAAATCGCCGAAATGAGAAAAATTTCCTTTGGACAATTCGATGATCCAAATCTTGTGTGATCTGACGGTCCAGATCTTATCGGGATATCGCAAATCAGGATTTCACGAGTTCTGATGACGAGCTCTTCTGACTCCTCAATTCCCCGATTTTTGATTTACCGATGGTGCTTTCCTTTCTGAAAATTTCATGATTGCTTTGATCGCCTCCATGCGTCCTAACAGATGGATGGTCCTGATTTCTCCTCATGAATTCATGATTTGATATGTTCTAGACTTCTCATCTCCAGGATCCACGATTTTCTGAATCCCATAATGTCGATTGATTCTGTTTTCAGGAAATTTTCTGAAAGCCTCGATCTTTTCCACGCGTCCTGAACAGATGGATGGCTGAAGTCTGCTTCGGGGATTTCCCTGTGGAGATTCTCGATCCTTCGTTTTGACGAGATGACGTCAGCTAGGCCCCACAATGGAGTTTACCTCCTGTCGGGATGTCAGACTTCGGAGTTCTTAAGTGATCGAGTTTCTTGTCCTCAGGATTCGCGAAACACTGAATCCCGATATGCCGATGGCCCTTTTCTTTTCGGAACTTTTCCCGAGTCCTCGGATTTATGCCACGCGTCCCCAAAAGATGGACGGTCTGCGTCGTTTCACGATTTCGCGACTTGCGACGCCAAATTTCTCGGACAATTTGAAACCCCGAATGTCGAAACGTCGACGGTTTCTTCAATCTCCACCACGTGTCTAGTCGAATGGACGACTGAGATTTGATCGCTATTTCGTGTATTGCGATTTTGCGAGTTTCAAAGTCTTGTTGTGACGGTCTTTCAAAATCGTGAACTCTGATATGTCGATGTGACAATGTGTTGATCTGTTGCCACCTGTCCTCTGAGATGGATGGCTGTAATCTTTTCGGGATTTCGCGATATCGCATATCGAAGTTTTTGGAGTACAATATTTGCTCATCCAACTCTCGATCCCCAATTTTGCAATGGGATAAGATCAATGGCTCACTATATTTCCTGATCCAACGGTCCAGAATGACTCGTGATTTCGCGATTCGTCAACTCTCATGACAATCTTCTGACCTTTACACCTGCGAGTCATGAAGTGTCGTGATCTCGCCACGTGTCTCTTGATGGATAGTCCAGATGATGTAGGGACTTCACAGGTCAAAAATTCCCTGGCACTACAGAGGATTAAACCTTGTGCACCTTCTCGTTGATCCAACGGTTGTCGGTCCTTTGCGCAAGATCTGACAGCTGAAATTCTTTTACCTTTTCTGTTCTCTCCTCGTCCCTTCTGAATCGGTTTCCCACTCTGGATCCGTCCGCAGGATGAATCTTACGGCTGCAATGGTTGTTCCTTGCGTTTTTGACGTGATATTTGTCAAATTTGTCGAAATTTTCTCCCACGGAAGAAAGATTTGTGAATCTTTTAAAGATTTGAAAGAAATACACGAGTTCTTCGTTTTCTGCTACAATCTTTGACAAATTTGAGCGAGTTTCAAAAAACTTTAAACGATGCTGCCTTCTGCAGCACTCTTTAACGATTTTGAATGTATTCTGTGAGTTCTTTAAATGTTCTTCCATTTTGCAGCTCTTCTTCGTCAATCTTTGACGATTCTTGAAAAAATTGTTCAAGAAACTTTATAGTTTCTTCTTTCTCGGTCTCTGCTTCCTCATTCTTTCAAGCATAGTCCGCTCTGCAACTTCTGCAAGCTTTGTGCGAGGATATTTCAAGAGTATGAAGGACGGCTCTCCAAACCTTGTGAAAGAGACTATGTCGCATGCTCTCAAGATCCATGAAGCTCTGCGTTGTGAGGATTGTGTTTCTCTCCAGACTGTGTGAAGAGGCTTACTGTTGATGCTCTGATACCATGATAAATTGTGAAGTAAAGAGAAATGCAGAGAGAAAAGAATAAAAAAGTATATTGGAATGTATGAAGAAGAGAGATTGTTAGAAGATTGAAGAAGCTACAATGCAATGGGAGATGGCTGAGCTAAATAGGCTCAAGCAAGACAAAAATAGAAAGTACAATTGTCCAGTACAGCTGGCAGTGTACAGTCAGATTGTTGAGGTTACATTATATTTAACACCTGCCTTATTATGAACCCACACAGTAAACAAAAATTAACTTTGTCGGCCAGACAGAAGACTATGCATCTATTATGATACATGTGACCGCATTCAAGTTGACAAGAACGTTGCCCCAATTGAAAATGCTCCAGGCAACCATGGCAAGACGAATTGACATTATCATGACGGATATGCTCGTCTGTAATGGTTGTGCGAGGTGCAGGCAGACACAATAGCACGGCAACTCTGTGTAACCATCTGAGTGTTGTGGAGAGGTAAGGAAAACGTTTCCTTTGTTCATGGAGTTCCAACATCTTTTGATCTACCTCGTGGATTGCCTCAAAACTTCCCCATCATTCTATATTTTCTATTATCCTTTGATCTATGTTCTCACGGATATGCGCTCTTCTCTCTTCAGGATTAGGGCCTCCCCATCGTTCTTCAATGTCTTCAAGTTCTCTTATACTCTCCTAAACTTGCGCTAATAATTCTCTATATTCTCTCCCACCGTGTATGGGTTGTCTTTGTCCATCCATTTGTATTTGTTCTCTTAAACTCTCCTGAATTTCAGCTGATAATTATCTAAACGCACCATTTACTTCTTCTCCTCCTGGTTGTCGTTGTCCTTCCATTTGTATATCTCAAAAAGTAAAATAATCGCTACTCGTTTGCTCACACCTTTAATTTTGAAATGATAGCTAAACAATGGTATCCTCTGCCTTACTCCACTTCTACGGACCTCCAACCTATAAGTAGTTGTTTAAAAACTACAAGCGTAGTATGTATTTGTGTTGGACCTCTGGCTTATAAGTAGTTCTTGAAAAACTACAACATGGTAAGGATCTATGTTGAGAAAGGTCGGCTTGTTAAGAATCGGGTTCTTCAAATGGCCCAACAATTGTCAAACTAAGTTAACGTGTACATGGAACAGTCTTATCATAAATTTTGATTGGTTTCAACATTCATCGACTTCAATATATGTAGGTATTTTTGGTGATTTTTTTTTTTTTTTTAATGTTGAAAAGATGAAAATCTAAACAAAAAATAATGTGGGATTTCATTATACAATTTTAAAACTAAAGAGTTATTGTAAGGTTTTAGTTTTAAATGGTTTTAGGCACAGTAGATGGAAACCATAAAAGATCGATGGCAAGAAGAGTCAATTTTGGACAACTTTGCATTATTGTAAGACACGCTATGGGCATATCATGCACCCTTAGACTATGAGAAAGAATTGGATGCACTTGAGGCATATATGAGTACACTTGGATGCACTTGGCACACTCTAGAAATTTGTAATTTAGTTGAGTAGGAATTATTTTCATTTTATAGATTGTAACTTAACACGAAGTTATGGGTAGTTCTTAAATGAAGAAGTTATTAAGCCGAAAGGCTTACACCTATTGAGAATGGGCACATTTAATAGGTTTTTAGTGCTTAATCATACAAGGCATCAGTTTACATGTTTATTTTTTTACTTTTACTTATCATATTTAAAATTTACTATGGTGGCTAGTTGATTGCCAAGTAGAGAGATGTGAATGTGGAACGCAACCATTTAATATTTACCAATTTACGAGTCTCAGTAATTCTAAAGCTACAAAGTGCACTAGATTGGTCGTTCCATGTGCAACCGTGCGTTTCATTTTATGGCCATGTTTCATGTTATGGCCCCATTTCATTTTATGGGCCAGCAGAAACCTTTCGGCATTCACCAACCACGAGTTTGTGTCTATGCTAGTAGCCAAGTTCTTGTGGTGTCTATGCTAGTAGCCAAGTTCTTATGGCTGAGGAACATAAGTTTTCAAAGAAAAATTTGGGCAACCTATAGTTTCGTGATAGGTGGTAGGTGGTATAGAGCATAATCTTCACCACTTTCTAAAGGAAAGGTAGTTTCGGAGATGATTTTAAGACACTATGGTAGTATTCAGAATTGTCACTACAGTGACAAGTGATATCAAAACACTCTTAATCACATTGGAGTGAACTTGAGGAAAAGTAGTAGGATTTGGGAGAAGTTTGATGTAGGAGCATCGCCAACTCATCAAGCGAGCCAGCGTGGAAGCGGTTGATGATTAGAAGGCATCCAGCACAAATTTTGAAAACACCTTGAAATCGTCGCGCAGACATTAATGTGATAAATTAATAAGGCGCACTTTATCTATTGTAATGGACCTTGAGAGGATAGCTCTCGCCCTTTAGTAGATAGACGACATTTAGTATAGTTAATGCAGGTAGATAGGATTTTAATTCATAGATTAGATAGTTTTAGAGAGGAGGGAAATGCATATAGACACCCTCATTGTATCATTGTAAGATAAGCCTGAGTAGAGAAAATATGCAGAGAGTTGTGTAAAACACCCATGTACAGACATTTGAATTAATAGAAGAGTTCTGATTCAAATTCATGGTTTGTGTTGTTCTCTGTGTATTTTATTGTTATATGCTCATGAATGTTTTCTTCTAGTTACATATATTTGCTTTTATATGTTGTGTATGTGATTTCATGTATGAATTGAAGTCTGAGAGGGAGATGGAATGAGTTTCAATTGTTTTTGTATTTGAGCCAGAAATTCCTGCAAGGAGTGCAGTCGAATTGTCCACAAGGAGTGCATTGACAGAGGGTTCAGATAGAGATAACTTTTGTCTCATTCATCCCAGAAGGTGCAGTTGGGTACAGGAGTCGTGCAAGGAGTGCATAGGCCAGGTAAAAAGTCTCAGGGTTGTGAACCTAAGTAATCCTTTGAAGGATTACTGTTGCAAGTGTGCGTAGAGTCAAAGGAATTTCATCACTCAGACGTGTGGAAGGGTTGCCGCAAGGAATGCGCACAAGGAGTCTTTTTCTAAGGCTCAGAAGTCATAGCAAAGCTCAAGAAGGATAGAGTCTTCAAATTCGTTGAAGGATTTGCACAGAGAATTCGTGGTTGAAGTGTTCGAGCAGGCGTTGCGAGTTTGCACGCAGGTGAACGAGTCTCGTGGGGAAACACTCAACCATTTCGCAGAATTCCATCAGGAAGTACGGACGGTCGAAATCCTTCGAGGAGATTTCGTGAAGTTTTGAGGGTCATTAGATCTTGCAGAGGTGCAAGGGGGTTACGGTGAGAACGTCCAAAGGGTTCCAAGCTCAGGAGGGGCAGAGTCGTTGATCAGGGCCACGAGGGTTGTTGGATTCTACACATATATCGTGTATCGGGGATTCGCAAATAGAAATTCCAAATTGTTGCAACGAGAATTGCGATATCGCAATCCAAAACATCCACCTATGAGCTCAGAACCATCCATTTGTGGGGACGCGTGTCAGAATATTCAAGGGAGTTGGAATTCAGAGTATCAGGAGTTTCGAGGGCAGGGTATTCTTGCAGCTCGGAATCACAACTCGCGATATCCCGACGGTGTCATACCCAGTGTGGGACCGTTGGATTTAGTGGTAGACAGGTGGCACGCTGTATCGGAGTTCGA
Source organism: Picea engelmannii (assembly GCA_009831015.1). Classification (NCBI taxonomy): domain Eukaryota; kingdom Viridiplantae; phylum Streptophyta; class Pinopsida; order Pinales; family Pinaceae; genus Picea; species Picea engelmannii. The sequence goes on along the minus strand of ML777281.1, from coordinate 1,418,275 downwards.
GGAAAGTAAAGTCCCGAACATTTTGGCATTAGGATTCGTGATCCCGCGAAGTCCGAAATCACGACGAGGTGACGGGACCATGGGAAAGTCAACCCGTGAGCGCATTGGAGTTTCTACGTGTCAGGGTTCAGGAGTCGGTAGATCAAGTAATTCAACATCGTGATTAGCGAAACCATGATAAGGGATATCTCGATAGAGGAAAGGAAAAAGTCAGCGTTGAATGACCATCGGGTCTCAGGGTTTTGAGAGCCTCGTGATCGACCATTGACATCGCGAAGTCACGAAGTCCGATTCCCTGATACGTAAAGAGAGGGGGATTGCAAGAGAAGGTCTGTGGGAGCAGATTTCCTGATAGGGAATAGAAGAACCTTGTCATTCTTCGGGTCGTAGTAAGAGAAGATCCTGTGTGAGCAGGCGTGCCTGTGGGTGCGGCTGCATCAGAGTGGTATTAGAGCTAATATAGAAAGACTCTTTGCTTTCTGTAGCAGAGAAGAGGAGAATTCACCATGCCACCCAGGAGAGAAAGACAATCACCCGATCCAGAGGATAGGGAGGTGCGAAGAAGAGGCAGGCAGATAACAAATCCAGAAATGGAGAGACAAATGCGTGATCTCCAAACAAGACTCGAAGACATGGAGACAGCGCAAAGACGCATAGCTAGTGCAGGGGATCTCAGTGAGTTCGATAGCGAGATTGAGGCTAAACGAGAGGAGGATGTTGCAGCTGAAGACACATAAAACGAGCGTTTGATCAAAGATATTGCTAGGATGGGTGCAAAAGAAAATATGGACATTCCAGTTTACGAGGGAAACTTGGATGCAGAAGAGCTTCTAGACTGGATTAGAGCTCTGGACACCTACTTCGACTATGAAGATTTCAAATAAGATAAGAAATTCAAGCATGTTGTTACACGCTTGAAGGGACATGCAGCATTGTGGTGGGATGAGCTACAAGCTGACAGATGCTGCAGGGCAAGAAAAAAATCAAGAGCTGGGACAGGATGATCACGAAGATGAAGGCGAAATTCATCCCTAGGGATTATCAAATTACTCTATTCAGGAGGATGCAGAAGCTGATGAAAGTGAAGGAATACATAGAGGAGTTATATCAAATGAACATCAGGTCAGGTCATCGGGAGAGTGATGATGAGAAGGTTTCTAGATACATGAATGGCTTGAGATACGATATCCAGGATGAGATGAGCATGGTTACCATCAGGACAGTGGAGGATGCTTATCAGATGGCTCTAAAAGCTGAGGAGAAGCTGAGCCAAAAACAGATTCAAAGGGGCCGAGGCAGAAGCTAGCCCAGAGGCAAAGCAGTTGCCCAGGATAAATATCAGAAGCCCAAGGAGGAATGGAAGAAACCTCAGACTCTTGTAGAGAGAGGTGGAAGTTCACAGCGAGGCCATCACTCTGAACAGAGAGGACAGCATAATGAGCAGAGGGGAGATTATGCTGATGCAAATATGTTTCCTCATACCATAAAAAGAGGTGGAGTAATCACATGCTTCACATGTGGAAAGAATGGGCACAAGTCTTATGAGTGTCCAGAGAAAAATAAGGACACTGGAGAAGCTCACATCACCGAGGCACAGAGGCGAGATATTGAGGCCGAAGATGCAGAAGGTGGAAGGTCATTGATGATGCGTAAAGTTCTCTTAACACCTGAGAAAGAGGTGGAAAGTTTAGTCCAAAGGACCAGACTTTTTAGGACTTCTTGCAAGACCAAGGATAGGGTATGCAAGGTTATTGTAGACAGTGGTAGCATGGATAATCTCGTATCCACAGAGATGGTAGAGAAGCTGGAGCTGGAGAAAACTGATCATCCAAGCCTATACAGAGTTTCGTGGCTACAAAAAATGACACCATGTAAGTGTCACTAAATAGTGTTTAGTTGAATTCAAAATAGGAGGGTATAATGATAAAGTACTCTGTCATTTATTGTTGGGCAGACCATGTCAATATGACAGGAATGTAATTCATGATGGGAAGATGAATACGTATACTCTGGAGAAGAATGGGAGGACCCATATGTTGCTTCCAATAAAGGATAAGGAGGTGAAGCCGGAAGAAACAACACAGTACTTCTCATGAGTGGGAAGGATCTTCTTACGGAGGTGAAGAAGAAAGAAGATCCACAATTCTTTGTGGTCAGGAAACTAAGGATTGTTCTGACCAGCACAAGAATGGATGATCTACCAGAAGAGATTCAGGAACTACTGGAAGAGTTCGTTGATATCATGGTGGACGAATTACCTCGTTCGTTGCCACCAATGAGGAGTGAGAGTCATCATATAGACCTCATACCAGGAGCTAGTTTGTCAAATAAAGCCGCGTACAAATTGACACCGCAAGAAAATGAATAGGTCAAGAAATAGGTTCAGGAGCTGCTAGACAAAGGATTGGTCAGGGAAAGTTTGAGCCCGTGTGCCGTTCCAACGGTACTCAATTCAAAAAAAGATGGAGGTTGGTGAATGTGTATAGACTCAAGGGAAATCAATAAGATAACCATCAGGTACAGGTTTCCATTGCCGCGGATGGACGATTTAATGAATTGCTTAAGTGGGGCAATTTTTTTTTCAAAGATTGATCTGAAAAGCAGATATCACCAAATTCGCATGAGGGAAGGTGATGAATGGAAGACAGCCTTCAAAACCAACGAAGGGCTGTATGAATGTCTTGTCATGCCATTTGGCTTGACGAATGCGATGATTACCTTTATGAGGTTGATGAATGAATTCCTGAGGGAATTCATCGGGAAGTTTGTCATTATGTATCTGGATGACATTTTGGTTTTCAGCAAGACAAAGGCTGAGCATCTGAAGCATTTGGACATTGTGATGAAGAAGCTACAGTAGGAGAAGTTGTTGATAACATAAAGAAATCTTCGTTTATGAAGACAGAACTCATTTATCTTGGTTTTGTTATATTTGCAAATGAATTGAAGATGGATCCAGATAAGGTGGAGGTAATTAAAAATTGGCCATCACCGAGGAATGTATTCGAGATGAGAAGTTTTCATGGATTGGCTATTTTCTACCGGAAGTTCATCAAGAATTTTAGTGGGATTAGCGCAGCGATGATGGATACAGTGAAGAAGCGGCATAAGTCTTCTCACTGGATAGCAGAGGCTAAGAAGAGCTTCAATCTATTGAAGAGAAAGATCACGGAACAACCAGTTTTGGTGTTGTCAGATTTCCTGAAGACATTTCAGGTGAAATGTGATGCAAGCGGTTTTTCCATAGGAGCGGTCTTGAGTCAAGAAGACAGACCGATTGCATACTTCAGCGAGAAGCTGAATGAGGCAAAGGTAAAATAATCCACATACGACAAGGAATTTTATGCTATCATCTAGGCACTGAAGAAGTGGAGGCATTACTTGATCCCAAAAGAATGTGTTTTATATAGTGATAACCATGCATTACAATTTGTGACTCAACAGGAGAAGTTGAATCAGAGACATGTAAAATGGGTAGAGTATATGCAGAATTTCACATTTTTGATTAAACACATTTTGGGTACTGCTAACAAAGTGGTTGATGGTTTGAGCAGGAAGTGTTTGTTGTTGTAGGAGTTCCGAGTCAAAACATTGGGTTTTGATGACCTCAAGGACATGTATACAGATGATCCAAATTTAAAATAAGCATATGAAGCAGCTGAGAATCCAGTTCTCAGAGACATAAGCCAATGGATGGACTACATGATCCAGGAAGGGTTGTTGTTTAAGGGCAATCAGTTGTGTATTCCAAATTGCTCCATGAGGGAGAATCTGCTGAAGGAGAACCCCAGTGGTGGATTGCCAGAACATTTTGGCCATGAAAAAACATTTGCGAAGATAAATGAGTCATATTTTTGGCCAGGAATGCGATAAGATGTCAAGAGATTCATTGATAGATGTCGATTTTGCCAACATTCGAAGGGGAGGAAGCAGAATGCAGGTTTTTACCAGCCATTTCCCATACTAGAGAGGCCATGGGAGACGATTAGCATGGATTTTGTATTGGGATTACCAAGGACGCAAAGAGGATTTGATTCAGTCTTTGTGGTAGTGGATAGGTTTTCCAAGATGGAACATTTTGTCCCATGCCAGAAAACCAGTGATGCGACTCACATTGCAAATCTTTTCTTCAAAGAGGTCATTCGACTTCATGGGTTGCCGAAAAGCATAGTTTCGGACAGAGACACTAAATTCATAGGGCATTTTTGGAGGACCTTATGGAAGAAGCTGGGGACTAAATTGATGTTTAGTTCATCTTATCATCCTCAGACAGATGGATAGACGGAAGTGGTGAACAGGAGTCTGGGAGACTTGCTGAGGATCTTGGTGACAGAACACCATAGCCAATGGGATAGTATATTATCCCAGGCAAATTTTGCATACAATGACTCAGTGAATCGGAGTACAGGAAAGAGTCCATTTCAAGTTGTTTATGGCATGCAGCCAAGAGGAGTTTCTGAATTGAGGGATTCATAACAGAATGCTACTAGCAGCGCTAGTGTAGAAGAGTTCGCTAAGGCGATGAAGGAACTTCACAGTCAGGTGAAGGAGCGGTTGCAAAGTTCAAGCCAGGAATATAAGCGCAGGGCAGATCAGCATCATAGACAACTTCGGTTTGAAGTTGGTGAGCTAGTTCTGTCACATTTAAGGAAGGAAAGGTTCTCGAGGGGAACATACAATAAATTAAAAATGAAAAAAATCGGGCCATGTAAGGTCTTGAAAAAGTTTGGGGAAAATGCTTATGAGATAGAGTTACCAGATGGGATCGGAATATCTCTGATATTCAATGTCATTGATTTATACCCATGTAGAGCTGGAGAAGCAGAGACTGGAACTGAGAAACTAGTGATCCAATGGATGAAACAAATGCCAGTTGCAGAGAAGCCGCAAATGGAATGCATACTGAACAAGAGAGTCAGTAAGAAGACCAGGAAGAAAGAATACTATGAGTATTTGGTCAAATGGAAGGGCCATCCAATGGAAGATGCCAGTTGGTAGAATGAAGCAGAGATTCTGAAGAATGGGCAGACCGTGCAGGAGCTCATGGACAGGATCCCATGAAAGTTTTCAAGTGAGGGAGTATGATGCAGGAGCATCGCCAACTCATCAAGCGAGCCAGCGCGGAAGCGGCTGATGACTGGAAGGCGTCCAGCACAAATTTTGAAAACACCTTGAAATCGTCGCACAGACATTAATGTGATAAATTAATAAGGCGCACTTTATGTATTGTAATGGACCTTGAGAGGATAGCTCTCGTCCTTTAGTAGATAGACGACATTTAATATAGTTAATGCTGGTAGATAGGATTTTAATTCATAGATTAGACAGTTTTAGAGAGCAAGAGGGAAACGGATATAGACACCCTCATTGTATCATTGTAAGATAAGCCTGAGCAGAGAAGAGAGGCAGAGAGTTGTGTAAAACACCCATGTATAGACATTTGAATTAATAGAAGAGTTCTGATTCAAATTCATGGTTTGTGTTGTTCTCTGTGTATTTGATGTTGATATGCTCATGAATGTTTGCTTCCAATTACATATTTTTTCTTTTATATGTTGTGTATGTGATTTCATGTATGAATTGAAGTCTGAGAGGGAGATGGAATGAGTTTCAATTGTTTTTGTATTTGAGCCAGAAATTCCTGCAAGGAGTGCAGTCGAATTGTCCGCAAGGAGTGCATTGACAGAGGGTTAAGATAGAGATAACTTTTGTCTCATTCATCCTAGAAGGTGCAGTTGGGTACAGGAGCCGTGCAAGGAGTGCGCAGGCCAGGTAAAAAGTCTCAGGGTTGTGAACCTAAGTGAGACTTTGAAGGATTACTGTTGCAAGTGTGCGCAGAGTCGAAGGAATTTCATCACTCAGATGTGTGGAAGGGTTTCCGCAAGGAGTGCATGCAAGGAGTATTTTTCTAAGGCTCAGAAGTCATAGAAAATCTCAGGAAGGATAGAGTCTTCGAATTCATTGAAGGATTTTAACAGAGAATTCATGGTTGAAGTGTTCGAGAAGGTGTTGTGAGTTTGCGCGCAAGTGAACGAGCCTCGTGGGGAAACACTCAACCATTTCATAGACTTCTATCAAGAAGAACGGATGGTCGAAATCCTCCGAGGAGATTTCACGAAGTTTCGAGGGCCATTAGATCTTGCGAAAGTGCAAGGGGGTTACTGCAAGAACGTCCAAAGGGTTCCAAGCTCAGGAGGGGTGGAGTCATTGATTAGGGCCATGAGGTTCATTGGATTCTACACATATATCGTGTATCGGGGATTCGCATATAGAGCTTCCAAATTGTTGCAACGGGAATTGTGATATCGCGATCCGTGATATCCCGACGATCTTAGAACCGTCCATCGGTGGGGACGTGTGTCAGAAGATTCAAGGGAGTCAGAATTTGGAGTATCGGGAGTTTCGAGGACAGGGTATTCTTGCATCTTAGAATCATGACTCGCGATATCCTGACGGTGTCGTAACCAGTGTGGGACCGCCGGAGTTAGTGGTAGACAGGTGGCACGCTGTATCAGAGTTCAGGGAAAGTGAAGTCCCGAAAATTTTGGCAATAGGATTCGTGATCCTGAGAAGTCCGAAATCTCGATGAGGTGACGGGACCGTGGGAAATTCAACCCGCGAGTGCATCGGAGATTCGGCGCGTCGGGGTTCAGGAAGTCGGTAGATCAAGTGATTCGACATCGCGAGTAGCAAATGCACAATAAGGGAGATCCCGATAGAGGAAAGGAAAAAGTCAGCGTTGACTGGCCATCGGGTCTCGAGGTTTCAAGAGCCCTGTGATCGACCATTGACATCGTGAAGTCACAAAGTCCGATTCCCCGATACGTAAAGAGAGGGGGATTGTGAGAGAACGCCTGTGAGAGTAGATTTCCCGACAGGGAATAGAAGAACCTTGGCGTTCTTCAGGCCGTAGTAAGAGAAGATCCTGTGTGAGCGGGCGTGCTTGCAGGTACGGTTGTGTCAAAGTTGGAAGATAGTCACAGGAGTGGCTTGAAGAATTGAAAAAACATGAACAATGAGTTCCCTTGTTGTTTCATGAATGTTGTATCCTTACTTACAGAAGACAGATCATTGACACACACCCCATTGCTATTGTCACGATCGTAGCAATTCAACTAGAAAAACCAAAAGATTCTTAACAAGGTGAGCACATTTTTCATTCACAGATGATTGAATCTCCTCAAAGATACCTTTCCAATGACCTATTGTGCACCCCAAACGGAGATCATATGCCAAAGTTACGCCCTCGGAAAGTTGATACACCAAACTACCCAAAACGGGGTCCACAAAACTGTTGGTTTTTCATCATCCGGGGTTAGGGTTTTAGATTCTCTTTATTATAAAAAGACCTTTGGAGCCTTGTTGTAAAATCATCTTCTCACAGGTGTGATTAGTCATCACATCTCTTCTCAGAGATAAGTTGTCACCATTCTAGCGAGTCTTTCACTCTGTATTTTTACAATCTTTGTACATTTTCGTTCATTAATAGAAAATTGTGTATTAGTGTATCTCTATGTTTATGGTTACATATATGATACATTTATGTTATACTATTGGATATCCAAGATATCTCTGTACATTTATTTATTATATTTCCGCTCTCATTTCATTCCAAAAATAATCTAGATCACAAACTCTCCCAACTTCAAGTTTGATACCACAAGTAACATCAGTCACAGGGAAGTCAACATCAAAAAAAATCTCCAAACTTCAGGTCTGATACCACAAGTAACATCCATGACTTACTACTAACCAACTTTACCTAAAATAAAAACTAGTGCGTAATTAATATGAGATTTCACATAAACACTTGAAGGAATGCACGCAACCCGAACCACATTTCCTCCTGTTTAAACGGGTTATATTAGTGTAAGTAACCCAAAATATAATTGTTCACTCAATCACACTAAACATCATAGAGGTAAGACCACTCTAATCATGTGAACACTACTGCACTCATTACCATATGGAGTACCTGAATACCAAAATGTACCTAACTATTATGAATCCACTTCTAGGTCCTATTGCGCTAAACTATGTTCCAACGTACACAGTGATCCAGTCACTTGTCCACATGTTATGGTCACATTTCAATTTATAGGCCAGCAGAAACCTTTCGAAGTTCACCAGCCATGAGTTTGTGTTTGTGCTAGTAGCCAAGCCCTTGTGGTTGAGCCTTGTGGTTGAGGAACATAAGTTTTCAAAGAAAAATTTGGGCAAACTATAGTTTCATGATAGGTGGTAGGTGGTATAGAGCGTAATCTTCACCACTTTTTAAAGGAAAGGTAGTTTTGGAGATGATTTTAAGACACTATGGTAGTATTCAGAATTGTCACTACAGTGACAAGTGATATCAAAACACTCTTAATCACATTGGAATGAACTTGAGGAAAAGTAGTAGGATTTGGGAGAAGTTGGAAGATAGTCACAGGAGTGGCTTGTAGAATTGAAAAAACATGAACAATGAGTTCCCTTGTTGTTTCACGAATGTTGTATCCTTGATGCAACAAGGTTGAAGTCTTTGAAGCTTGGGTATGATTTTTAGATGTGCCTAGAAGKCCAACCCACTTCTRGGTTACAACATGGAAAGAATAAAGAAAGAGTTATGGAAGACTAAGATGGAAGCAATGGCCATAGAATTAGAACATTGGGACTTAGATATTTTTTAGTTGTACTAAGGACATGTGTTGAGAAAGGTCAGTTTGTTAAGCATCRGGTCCTTCAAACGGTCCAACAATTGTCAAACTAAGTTAAYGTGTAGATGGAACAATCTTATGATAAATATTTATTGGTTTCAACATTCATCAACTTCAATATATGTAGGTATTTTTGGTGATTTTATTTTATATTTTTTTATGTTGAAAAGATGAAAATCTAAAGAAAAAATAATGTGGGATTTCATTATACAATTTTAAAACTAAAGAGTTATTGTAAGGTTTTAGTTTTAAATGGTTTTAGGCATAGTGGATGGAAACCATAAAAGATGGATGGCAAGAAGTGTCAATTTTGGACAACTTTGCATTATTTTAAGACAGGTTATGGGCATATCATGCACCCTTAGACTATGAGCAAGAGTTGGATACGCTTCAAGCATATCTACGTACACTTGGATGCCCTTGGCACACTCTACAAGATTGTAACTTAGTTGAGTAGGATTTATTTTCATTTCATAGATTGTAACTTAACATGAAGTTATGGGTAGCCCTTAAATGAAGAATTTATGGGTAGCCCCTAAGTGAAGAGGTGTACTTTGGTTGTAGTAGTCAAAGGCTAGCCAAGCCCTTGTGGCTGAGGAACATAAGTTTTCAAAGAAAAATTTGGGTAAACTATAGTTTTGTCATAGGTGGTAGGTGGTATAAAGCATAATCTTCACCACTTCTAAAGGAAAGCTAGTCTCAGAGATGATTTTAAGACACTATGGTACTATTCCGAATTTTCATTATAGTGACAAGTGATATCAAAACACTCTTAATAACATTGGAATGAACTTGAGGCAAAGTAGTAGGATTTGGGAGAAGTTGGAAGATAGTCATAGGAGTGGCTTGAAGAATAGAAAAAACATGAACAATGAGTTCCCTTGTTGTTTCATGAATGTTGTATCCTTGATGCAACAAGGTGAAAGTATTTGAATCTTGGGTATGATTTTTAGATGTGCCTAGAAGGACAACCCATTTTGAGGTTACAACATATAAAGAATAAAGAAAGAGTTATGGAATACTAAGATGGAATCAATGACCATAGAATTAGAACATTGGGACTTAGATATTTGTTAGTTGTACTAAGGACATGTGTTGAAGCTAGAGTAGACTAGTGCACAAGATAAAACATCAGTTTAGAAGTTGTTGAACGGAATATGTAGAGACTTGGGAACTGCCTAGGTCGTGATCATTCAAGAGAAACAATTTCCAAGATGGCACCAACATTACGGAAAGGAAGCATCTTAAAGTACCTGAGTCTAGAGTTAAGAATGTTGTTTGTTTCATTTATTTACCAAAATCATTTTTCAATCGATTGTCCTTTGAAGACGAAGTTAGAAGACTTATGCAACAATGTCATTCCACGTCACACAAAATGATCCAGGTGGATATTTATGGCCACCCACCTTTCCCAACTAGCTCAAAAATGTTTTCTTACAATTTTGGTAATTTACTATTTTTAGTAGTTTTTAACTTACGGAGCCATTTTGAGGGCCTAAATAAATTTTTTTTAGGATAAAGGTTCTCAATGATAGTCAAAGGATATGATTGATCCCCCACAATGAATCTCCTTGACGATACCTTTCCAACAAGCTATCGTGTGCCCCAAATGGAGATAGTATGCCAAAGTTACGCCCCCTGGAAGTTGATCCACCAAACTACCCAAAATGGGGTCCTCAAAACTGTTGAATTTTCCTCTTCTAGGGTTAGAGTTTTGGATTTTCTTTATGATAAAAAGGCCTTTGGAGCCTCATTCTAAAATCATCTTCTCAGGGGTGCGAGTAAGCGTCACATCTCTTCTCAGAGATAAGTTGCCACCATTCTAGCGAGTCTTTCAGTCTGTATTTTCACAGTCTTTGTACATTTTCACTCATTAATAGAAAATTGTGTATTACCTTATCTCTGTGTTTATGGTTGCATCTCTAATACATTTATGTTATATTATTGGATATCCCCTCTAATTTCGTGTTGAAAATAATCAGGATCAGTGGTATGAGAGCAAGCTGCTATTTATCATTTTTTTCCAGTGCATGTCCCCGACGAGGTCCGAGTATAGCAAGTTGGGTCTAGGTCTTGTATCTCTTGAAGAGAATCTCTCTCGCACACCCAAGAAACCCTCCATGGAAGAAGAAAAGAAAAACAACGGAGCAGATGATTCTATCAATCTGTTGCTTGAGCATGCTCTCACGCGACAGAGGGACGAAATGATGGATAATTTTTCCCACATCCTTCAATGCATGTCGATAGCAACAGGCACATCTTCATCAAACAACCATTTTTGAAGCACCTCTCATTTCAAGGTATAGGTTAATTTTGAAATTCTTGTATTTGAAGGTCAAATAGATGTGGATGCCCTAGACAAATGGTTAAATCTTCTAGAAGGTTATTTCTTTGTTCACCATTTTTCCTATAGGGAAAAGATCACCTTCGCACTCCTTAAATATCTCCTCTGTGTCAAACATTGGTGGGAAACTTACTGGGAGCAATGTTCCACAGAAGAGTCTGAAATATATGATGGGAAAATATAACCTTTGCACTCCTTAAATTTATTTGTTCACCATTTTTCCTACAGGGAAAATATCACCTTCGCACTCCTTAAATATCTCCTCCATGTCAAACATTGGTGGGAAACTTACTGGGAGCAATGTTCCACAGAAGAGTCTGGAATATATGGGGCCTATCCCACTTGGTATTTTTTGGTGGACATGGTAAAGGAACAATATTACCCTATTGGAAACTATGAGGACAAATATATGAGATGGATCACACTACGATGAGGGGCCAAGAAGTTCTGGAGTTCACCAATACCTTCCATACCTTGCGCAACAAGTTGGGTATCAAAGACTCCAAATGACATTTGGTTCTGAAATACCGTGTTTCTCTACACAGATAGATCCAAACTGAAATGGATTTTCTAGACATCTCATCACTCGGTGCTTCTTATCGATATGTTGTTAAAATCGAGCATAAATTTAAGCATCAGAACAAATGGGAGTTTAGGTCTGCAAATATGCAAGACCCAAAGTATCATAAAGAGGGCCCTAAAAAACAGTCTCCCAAAAACTAGTCCAAGCCACAGGAAAAGAAGGGTCACAAAAAGATGAAGAAGGACACCGGGAAATAGTGCGATTTCCACAAAATCCACTAGAAAAATAGTGATGAATTTCTCTCAAAACAATCATTGGTGGTCGAAATCAAAGACAAGGAGCCGAACCCTAATTCAAAATCTGATTCAGAAAATATTGACATAAGACAGATCATTGACGCAAACCCCACCATTATTGTCATGACCGCAACAATTCAACCAGAAGAAACAATAGATCATGAAGAGGGGGGGTGCCTTTTTTATTCACATATGAGGGTGGAGGGGACCCCATTTCATTTTATTGTTTATAGCGCAAGCCAGAAGAACCTTATCTCAGCTGAGGTCATCAAACAGTTGGGACTATTGACAATACCACACCCACAACCATACAACATCAGGTGGCTTCACCAGGGATGAGATCTTCGAGTCAGCTAGCAACGTCGATTGTCATACGTCATCCATCCCTTCAAGGATGAGGTATTATGTGATGTCGCACCGCTGGATGTCTGTGATGTTTTCTTGGGCCAACCATATATGTGAAAACATAATGCTATCTATGAGTCTTGACCCCATAGTGTCATTTTTACTCTGGGGAGTTATCTCTACATGATACTAGAGGTGGTTCTGACAACTGTCCCACCTAAATAGTGTCGCAAGGTAGTATCCCATACTACAAAATTCAACATCTTCACAATCTGTTCAAAAGGTGAAAAGAAGGATACTGCAACCATTGCAGCCTTAGCCCAAGCACATTCTATCCAACAGAAACAGGTCGACAAGACTGCAGCAAATTGTAAAGATTCTTTCTGCACAAAAACATCTCATGTATCCAAAATGGTTAAAAATGTCCAACCCTTCCAGCCACAAGTTCATGAAAACCTTCAAAAATCTAAGATACGCAACTTCTCCAACAAGGCAAGCAACTCATCAAGATGCAGATTTAGCAAACACTTTTCCCTCTCCCCCTGGGAACTCAATGCAATGGATATCATTTCTTCCTAAGGATGGAGGATTGATCTAGGTGGATATCGGTGGCCACCCACCTTTTCCAACTAGCTCAAAAATGTTTTCTGGCAATTTTGGTAATTTACTATTTTTTGTAGTTTCTAACTTACAGGGCCATTTTTAGGGCCTAACTAAAGGTTTTTCAAGATCTATGTTTTTAATGATAGACATAGGCTCTAATTGAGCTCCAAAAATGAATCTCCTCAATGATACCTTTCCAACGAGCTAATGTGCGCCCCAAACGGAGATCGTATGCCAAAGTTATGCCCCTCGGAAGTTGATACACCAAACTACCCAAAATGGGATCCACAAAGCTATTGGATTTTCATCTCTCAGGGTTAGGGTTTTGGATTTTCTTTATGATAAAAATTCCTTTGGAGCCTCATTGTAAAATCATCTTCTCACGGGTGTGAGTAGCCATCACATCTCTTCTCAGAGATAAGTTGTCACCATTCTAACGAGTCTTTCACTCTGTATTTTTACAGTCTTTGCACATTTTCATTCATTAATAGAAAATTGTGTATTATTGTATCATTATGTTTATGCTTACATATCTGATACATTTCTATTATATTATTGGATATCCAAGATACTCTTTACATTTATTTATTATATCTCATGTAAGGCATGTCCAAATAGAGCCTTAAAAAACATAAATTTAAACATAGAATTGCTATCATAATTTATTTTTTGTTCTCTATTCAGCATAATAATAATTCACTATTCAATAGAATTTTAAAAAAATGAGCAGCATGATAATAAATACCTCAAACTAATGTTGTTCTCGAACTCTTTCCAAGTTGATGCTCTGCCCAAAACTAACTAATCTCCCAGCCAGCTAAGAATAACCTATCAGGATCCCTAGCCCCAAGATTCTTTTCGGTTTCCTGGTCCCCGAGCCCAAAATTCCCAACAATAGGTGCCCCCTATGAAATTCCTCAAGCAAGATCCTCAAGTAAAACCAACAAGCTCCTCAAGTAAAACCAACAATCCAGATGCAGTCCAAAACTGTTTTTCCCTCCAGCTTCTCCCTCTATCTTTCAAAAATTCTCAAACCAAAATAAAAATGAGATCCTCTTCCAAGTGCTCCCCTCCTCTCTTTTCCTCCTCTCTCAAGTCCCCCTCATTAATCCTCCAACAACCTTATCCTCCCATTAATTCCCCAACAACCTTATCCCCCCATTAATTACTTCACCCACTTTTAACAATAAAATAATGAAAGCCTCATTTACTATATTTTAATAATTAATTAAATTCAAATTTAAAAACTAGGATAAAAATTAATCAATTTGGGTTGTTACATACACCCACCCTTCAAGAAACTTCATCCTGGAGTTAAGGTAATTTACAATACAATGGTAACGACACATGATTCATACATCCACATCAAATAAGCAACATAATCAATTTAAAACACTTACACATACTAGTGTACATGTGCAAGGCATAAATGTGTAGCTAGCATATAGAGGACTTGTACATGTACTAATGAAAATAATTATCACACCTAAAGTAATTATTGTATGCGTTCAATCCAATCAACAAGACCATTCATTTCATAAAAGATAGTAAACTATTTAAAAGTTCACGAAATTCCTCATTTACAATAATTTAGCACAAGCTACATTCACTTAGATAATTTTAGTTTAGTTAAGTAAATATAAATATACATATATACATATATTTTTCTCCTTTTTAAAAAAAATAAAATAAAGAGGAGATCCAGAAATTCTTCTATAAGGAGAAATCCCCACACACTCTCAACTACTTCTATTCATCCTTCCTCCATAACTTACTTCCATATTCCATCCCTATCCTTCCTTTGTTGGACTATCTTGGAGCGTCAACTATATTGACCTAACTCCAAATAGAACCCGTAAGAGGAAGTGTTAACTCTCTTGACCAAGCTTCCCCAATAGGCAACTGACAGTCATCATCACATGTCTAGGGGAGCATGAGCTAACAACATCCTCCCATGACTCTAGGTTTCAGAGGATACCCGGTGGGAAATTCCTCCACCCCTCTTAATAGGACTAGGGTCCACACCCTACCATGGAATATATAGTGGCACCATGTTGCTAGGAATTTTGTCATCATTTATTCAGTTTTTGGGTAGTCTCACCACCTCAAAACCTGCACTAGTCCATATATCATAATGGTGCATTTGTACCAATATTATTTCACATACAAAGATTCATACCATTTTGTTTCTCAGTCGGTGTTCATGACATCCACTCTTATTACCCTTATCCCTTGGCTATTTCATAGCCCATTGACCTGAAAATTAGTCTATAACACAAACTCATACATACATATGCATTATCATCATGTAATTGCATACAACCATAATCTCAATTTGGTATCCACGTACCAACAACTTTAATATCAAAGTTTTCAAGTTAGAAATAGATCTCATAATATCCCCATAATTCAATTGGCGTTACTTGTTCATAGAATTTTCATTTACATAGTAGATCCCATCATATCTATCATCATTCAAAGAACATTTAAACATTCATAGAATTTACATTCTCATAATAGATTGCATCATATCCATCATCATTCAAATGACATTTAAACATTCATAGAATTTACATGCACATAATAGATCACATCCTATCCATCATCATTTAAATAACATTTAAACATTCATAAAGGTTCCTATGTCTTAAAAGTTCATGTGTATCATTAATAGTTTCACTATGAATAGGAAATAAAGGGTGATTATGCCTTAAGTAATTCTCACTATCTAAGTGAAAAGGTGGCATTATGTACACCCACCCTTCAAAAAAAACTTCTTCCCAAAGTTATGGTCATTCTCAATATAAAGAAAAATTCATGACACAACTTATGTGTGTCATCTATGATAGAAAACCCTATTCTATATTGTTCCCATTGTACCTTCACTGATTAAAACATGTTGAGGCTATTAATATATTTATTACAACTACCCCTATTTAGTAAGCACCTTACCTTGTCTTGACTCTATTTTATTGTCACTTTTAATTTAATTGATGATAAGACACACTTTTGTTATATATTTATTCTTCTTAAGTTCCATATATGACCTCCATATTAAAGTATAGTCTATTTGTTTGTTCACTAGCTAGAATGTTAGCTCATCATCAGTTCTCTAGTTAAGTGAATCTTATATTGAGTCCAATATAAACTTCCTTAAGTCATACATACAATTCTGCTTGAGATATATTGATAATTAAAAAAAAAAGCATTTGTCGACTTTGATCATCACTCTAGCTTGACAATACATACTCCATCACTCATGAGATTGACACACCAAAATTTTCCCTGCTTACAAGAATTGACTAAGATACTACCAATTGATGGTCATGTGATGTTGTTACTTAACGGTTTGTTTTTCCATTATCCTCAATATCTCTCTTTTCTTTAAGTTATATAAATTATATCTCAAACAAATTAATTGTCTAGTATAGGATTCTCTTCATCACAGTCGAGGAAAATCCTTCTTTCTATCATCAATTCACTATTACAAACATGCCTATACATAAAGAGCACCGTGTTGACATGTGGTTCAGTGAACATTTTATATCATAATAAATTTACTACAAGATTTTATTCCAAATATTTAGTCATTTTTCCTTGAGGTCTTCTCTTCTGAGCATTGTACTTCCTACGTATCAAAATTATATCCTCTATACCCACATAGTACTTACCAACTTTGGTAACTAGCTCTTTTCTTGTCCATTTCTAGCACTTTCAATTTCTTTCTCCTACCATGAAAGATGTTTTTAATGATGGGAAACATATTTTCATCATTCCTCATATAGATTTATTTATTTACTTATTTATTTTCAAACATAGTTTCTTCATAGGGAAAAATCCTTGTTAGTCAACAAGTAGTTGCTAGACCAATTAATGCATTTCAAGGTGTGTCCTCGCATTTAGATAACTCACCCCTCATACAACAAAATTGTGCATAGTGACTAATAGAACTTGGTTGATATACCATGCCACACCTTATGACATAATAAAACGCCTTTTCATGATACTTCACTTATCATTCTAACTCAAGTTTTAAATTCACAACATAGGCTCACTTACAATATCCATTTGAATTTTCATTAGAATGTGGAACTAAACATAAGCGCCCACTATAGTCTTATGTTGACAATATCACCATACTAACCTACATAATGATTAAGTACAATGCACAACTTCCTCCTTCGCACTACACTATCTCTAGGCTCAAGACTCTTCCCCACTCACTCCTAAGTATAGAAGCAACCCAAGTGCATAATCTATGCTCTTAAGATAGTAAAAATTCAATGGTACACCACACCAAATCCTCCATTAACTATGTAATATTTTTCTAGCCAATGGTAAATTTTTGCATGACCTCCCCTTTCTAGAGAATAAGTATCACTAGAAAAGTCTTGAATCTTCTCACATACACATCATATAATACCCATAAATTAGGAGTAGGAATCATCACTAGTTTCCACTCTTAACATAAACACTATGGTAAATTTAAAAGTTGTTGACCTTCTCATGAAAATAACATCTCGCAAGTGGTCAATGTCTTTCTTGTAACAATGACATATCATTTACTCTTAGCATTACTAAGGTTAGATAATATTTAAGTGGTATTGTACAAGCCATGCTTAGAATCGATAAGGTTAGATTCTTCCTTATTATCACTACGAACCATGCTTGTGACTATGTTTTCATTTGAAATCAACTTTACTTGAGGTCTTCTACTTACTTACAAAGTGGAAGGTAACCCCTAAGTCATTCATTACAATGTTTCCCACATCAACAAATTATTTTCTAGGTTACAATATGTGGTTCACTACATGACCCTTAATCTTAAAACATATCAAGTTGGACTTGGATGTTTTAAACAAGTTTAACCATAATGTGCACTTTGAGTTCTTTATTCCACACTCTAAAAATTTTATTCTCCATATGTTGTATTATATGTTATTTTGTTTGAGCCCTTATTTACATATATATTAGAATACATGTGTTATCGAACAAAGATAATTAAAGCATATATTCTACAAAGAATGGATAATGCTAGGCTACAAGTTTTAAGCATGTCGAAAGTTAGAAAAGTAAGGTCGAAAGTTTCAAAAGACTTGAGAATGTCTTCAAAGAGATGTGTCTTCCACATCACACTTGTTAGGTAAAGTCTTATGTGTAGTACATACAACATTGTCTTTTCTATACACTTAAGTAATTTAGACCAAAATGAAAGAAAACATAATGTCAACTATGTAATATCAAAAGGAAGACATAAAGAAGATAAATAAAGTGACTTCAATATCATTATATTAATTAGGAAATGGTATATAAGTTATAACATATACTATAGTATATTGGAATAACTATATATATATATATATATATATTATTTTAATTATTTAGCATGATATATAGAATGCAACAAGACAACAACACAATGAGGGGTTTTGTACATAGAGTTGTGAAGATTTAAAGGAACATTTTCATGTATCTTTTAAAAGTTTGATCTCTCTTATGGAATTCTTTAAAAATTTAATCTCAAATGAATGGATTCTTTTAAAAGATTAAATGGTCAACTAAATGATTTTATTACATTAAATACATACTTTAGTTAAAATTAGACTATTTCAATTTTATTTGATTTTTTTTTTTAATATATCTATCAATTAAAATCAATAAAATTACTAAAATTTCACAAGAGGCTACAACCTAAATAACATTTAAAAAATGAAATGAAACATACTTTATAAATATAATTATGTTATATTTCCTTCATGTAATTTTAATAATTTTATCTGAATCCTTTATACTTGTCCAAATAAATCAAATACTTAAGTACCTTGTAGTCTGCCACCACATTTATAGCTTATTAACTTTTAGGATAAAAAAAATCTAGCAAATATGAAATTGTAATTCCACCACGTCTCTTCACTTCATGTCGTGAGCTTTCCTTCACCTAGACATGCTCCACCTGGCACATCCAAAACCTGTCACCTCGACCGACTCCACCTACCACATCCAAAATCCACTCAAACTATACTGAGTAGTCATTCCCAAAGATTTTTTTTCTTATTTCCAAATCCAATTCGAAGTCTCTCCAATTGTCCTCTGTAGACTTAATATGATAAATCACTGCAAGATTCAATATGCTCCATACAAAAGAAGATCATATTTGTACATAATCAAAGATTTTTCGTATTCCAAATCGAATTCTAAGTGCAGCCAATCGTCCTCTATTGGACCTTTCTTCCAGGCGTTGGCTCCTCCCCCAACAGGTCGTGGGTTCCATTCTCATTAGTGCCATAAAATTTTCCTCAGTAGATTATTTAAAGTATCCAGTGATGCCTATTAATGTCTTTCGAGTTGTTTTCAGATAGTCTTCATAAATATTACTATTGGAATATGAACTCGATGCTTTGATTACGTAACTCTAAAATTCAATCTTTTGAACCATAGTGTTTTCAGTCAGATTCCCAGTTAATTTGTTGCGAGTCCTTGGAAGGGCTAGTTTTATAATGTTTTCTCACTATTGAAATCGGATATCCACTTCTTGTGTGTAAATGGAAACACCAAGGGAGAACATTGAAGATATTCGGAAAACCAAGCTTAAAGATAACCCTCTTACAGAAGGATTGCACCAAGCAGTCAAACTTTTGTCTGCGGAGGGGACTTTGAGTATGATTCATATACATTGATGACAAAGGGCATGGCTAGATTTTTATATATTATCATTGTGCGTTCATATATTAAGTAGGCGTATTCGAAGGTAGAATCGAAATGATTTGGGTTACAAAGGAGAAGGGAGGGACGTCGAGTGATAGAGATACGCCAAATCTAATCGCAGTGTGGGTTGCTTCGTATAAATCATGGGGGCACACTTGGCAATCACTATGTGAAGATAAAGTTACCGACTGCATTCAAACAGACACCAACTACTCTCTAAATAGTAATAATGATAATATGGATGCAAGGACTGACACAGAAAACGAAGAGGTGCCCAAGTTACTTGAATCGACAGTTTAAAAGTGTCACGAATACAAGGGTGTGATGCACTTCTGGTAGGAAGCCACTTTCAATCAAGATCAACAGCAGTACTGGTCATGGAGGGATCAGTCAAATAGAGATGTATTCGTGATGAAAACCCCCTCCCCTCGGGGTCTGTGACCTCCGGGTCACTGGATCATACTCTCCCTCTTCGAGTTGAAACAACTCTCTGGTTCTCTGTTGGAACTTTTTTGAACAATTGACAGGTCCCTCTATTCAATGAAACTCACCTGTGCAACTAGGCACAAAGTGCGAGCTTCACCTCCTCCAAGTGACCACGATGGTATAACCTCGGGCCACGCTAAATAGGCATTTTTCGCATTTCGTGACTTGGTGAATCCTGATGTCGAGTTCTCTGACTCTTCGATTCCCCGAACTCTGAAATGTCAAAATTCCAAAATAGGCCCAAAAATGGTTAGCCCCTGGCCAAACCTCAGTCCATGTGACCACTTCCCCCCCGTCACCACAGTCCTACTCCGAAGGCGTGTTGTGTTTTGCAACTTTGAGGTCTTCGTTGCAAAACGTCCCAACTCCATGTCTTCGGAACTGTCGAAATTTCAAATCCCAAAATGCCACCCCATAGGGGAATCATTGGTTGAGATCCTTCTTGATCTAACATCTTATGTTCTTTCAGGGTTTCGTGGATCAAGAGTACCGAACTCTTACCTGTTGCTTCCTTGGTAACCGAAATACCGAAATGCTGAAATCTGTTGAGATATCAATGACTACGATCCAACAGGATCGACAGTCCACGTTATTTCGGGAACTTTTTATGGGACTTCTCCTCTATTTATACGATTTTTAAACCTCAATCACCCTCTTCCAGACCCAACGGTTGTCGGATCTCACACTTGAGATCTAACAACTATTGTGCCTTCCTCCTGGGCTTTTGTGACGCCCTTCCTAGAGTTGGGAAATCTATCTATCTCCACATTTTTTCGATCAACTTTGTTCTCTTTGACGAATCTACCTCCTCTAGACTTCGTCAATGCTTTCTTAAAGTTGTTATCCCTTCTGAGCTTTCTCCTTTAGAAGATTTTGAATAGCTCAAATTCGAAGGATTTTCTCAAAGAGAAAATTACTTCTTGGCCACCTGCCACTCATCCTCTTGGTTCTTCGACGCTTGGTCATTTCGGGGTCCTACGCACTCCTTGCGTCTAGACTCTTAAGTTTCGGTGTTTTTCTCTGAACCCCCTTTTCCTGAATCATTCCATAATTCAGTCAACGCACACCTTGCATTAGGAAATGCACACCTTGCATACAAGGTTCAGTAGAAGAACAACTGAAACTTATCCATTCTCATTATGGATTCATACAGTCACTCTCTCTATTATTCATGCATATAAAATGAACTGTAATTACTACACATACACAAAATAACATACATCCATTCATACTCAAGATGAACATAACTCAAAACAGATTCGGGACAATTTTCGTCTGTTCTATTCATTCATAAAATGAAAATTACATAGTGTCTTTACTTCATTTTATTATTTTCTACTGATCTCCTACTACTTCTACTACTACCTATTCACATCCTCTATTATAATGTAATTGGAAAACTATCTAAGGACCGGATCCCTGAGCTCTCTTGTCCTTTCCTGAAATCTATTAAATTTAGAATTCAACTATCACCTAACTAGTGTTGCTATTACAATAACTGCTAATTACTGTCAGGAAAAGTCAACACTCCATGCCTGGGATCTCTTACAGTCCTAAAGACTTTACAAACAAGTTACAATTGAAAATTTCGTTTCAAAAATATCCCAACAACCAATTTAATTTCTGAATAAATGCTTGATTTGAATTCGCACTGCTGAGATGTCATCCTTCTCTCCTCCATGTGTGCGCTGATGGTTGTGAAGGTGATGCTCCTTCATCATACTCCCCTATTTAAATTCTTTCGTGGACTCCTATCCATGAGCTCCTGGATTGTTTTTCCATGCTTCAAAATATCACTTTCTATGACCCAACTTGCATATTCCATTGGGTGATATTTCCATTTCACCAAATACTCAGGATATATCTTTCTCCTGGTTTTCTTTCCATCTCTCTGCTCAATAATCTTCTCCATCTGAGTTCTTTCTATTGTGGGCAATTTCTCTTCCCACTAAACATCTTTTTGATCATTTCCATCTCCTGTTTCATTCCTCTGATAAGGATATAGGTCTGCAACATTGAATATTGGTGATATCCCAATGTTATCTGGCAACTCAATCTCATAAGCAATTGCTGCGAATTTTTTGAGAATCCTGCATGGTCCAATATTTTTCATCTTTAATTTGTTGCATGCTCCTCTTGGGAATCTCTCTTTTCTTAGATGAGATAAAACTTCATCTCCAACTTCAAATTGAATTTCCCTTCTCCTCTGGTCAACTTTGCTCTTGTATTTATGATTTCTTTCATGTAGTTGCTCTCTGACTTTGTCCTGGAGTTTCTACATCTCTGCTATGAATTCTTCTACTCCAGCTCTTCTAAACTCATGTTGACTCAATTTCCTCAATTCTGTGATCCCTCTTGGCTGTATGCCATACACAATTTCAAACGGACTTTTCCTTGTGCTCATGTTTACTGAATTGTTGAACGCAAATTCTGCCTATGCCAGAATTTGATCCCATTGTCGACCTTGCTCAGTGACTAAACTTCTTAATAAGTTTCCAAGACTTCTGTTTACAAATTCATTCTATACATCCATATAAGGGTGATATGTTGAACTAAAGGATAAGTTCATTCCTAGCCTCTTCCATAGAGTCCTCCAAAAGTGTCCTACAAATTTGGTGTCCCTATCTGAAACTATGCTCCTCTGCAGTCCATGTAATCTCACGACTTCTCTGGAAAATAAATTGGCGATGTGTGTGGAATCACTTGTCTTTTGGCATGGTATGAAATGTGCCATTTTCGAGAACCTGTCCACCACAACAAATATGGAATCACTCCCCTTTTGAGTTCTAGGCAATCCCAAAACAAAATCCATGATGATTGCGTCCCACGGTCTTTTTGGAATTGGCAATGGCTAATACAAACCAGTGTTCTGTTGTATCCCTTTTGCATACTGACAAATCCTACATGTGTTCATGAACTTCTTCACTTCTACCCTCATGCTCAGCCAATAGTATGAATTACTCAGTTGTGCAAATGTCTTATCATGACCAAAGTGTCTAGCTAAACCTCCGTTGTATTTTTATTTCAATAGGTTGTGCCTTATTGAGCACTTCAAAATACATAATTTTCTCCCCTTGAACAATAATCCATCCTGAATTAAATATTCAGTCCATGGGCTTCCGTTTCCCAACAAAGGATCCTTGCATGCCTCATAAGCTTCTTTAAAATCTACATGTCCTTGAGGTATTCGAACCCCAATGTTTCCACCTGGAATTCCTGTATAATCAAACTCCTTCTGCTCAAAGCATATGCAACTTTGTTAGCAGTCCCAACAATGTGATTGATAAGAAAAGTAAAATTTTGCATAAATTCTACCCATTTTGCGTGTTTTTGACTCAGTTTTTCTTGCCTAGTAATAAATTGCAAAGCATGATTATCACTATACAAGACAAATTCTTTGGGAATTAGATAGTGCCTCCATTTTTTCAAATCTTGAATCACTGCGTATAATTCCTTGTCATACATGGAATACCTTTGCTTGGCTTCATTCAGTTTCTCACTGAAATAAGCAACTAGCTTATTATCTTGACTCAAGACTGCTCCAATAGCAAATCCGCTTGCGTCGCATTTCACCTGAAATGTTTTCTCAAAATCTAGCAAGACCAAAATTGGTTGCTCTGTGATTTTTTATTTCAACATTTTGAAATTTCATTTAGCTTCCTCTGTCCAACTGAAGGACTTGTGTTTCTTCTTCACGGTATCTAGTATGGGTGCACATATGTCACTGAAATTTCTGATAAATTTCCTATAGAAACTTACTAACCCATGAAAACTTCTTACCTAAAATATATTGCTCAGTAATGGCCATTCTTTGATCTCTTTCACCTTTTCTGGGTCCTTTTTCAATTCATTTTAAGAGACTACGAAGCCCAAATATATGAGCTTTGTTGGCAAATATTTAAAGACAATGAATGGCAAATATTTAACAGACAGCGAATGCTTGTCATTGATGGAAAGTACAACAATGAAGATGGAATGAGTACAAGAATTTTGTAACATACAGGAAAATAGAAGATAAGTTCAGGAAGATCGAATGATCGAAGGCCCGTAAAGTTTGAGAAGCATTTCTGATCATTAGATCCCATTCAAAATTCCCGAAAGAATGAGGGCCATCAGATCTGAATGTAGACAATAAGAGTGTTGAAGAGGAGGACAGATCTCAGATTTTAGATCCAAGTGCAGGACCCGACCATCGTTGAATCAAGGAGAACCTGCACGCTTTTTAAAGTACAAGGAGAAGCAGGCGTACAAAATTATGAAAGAAGGAGGACCGTCCATTTACGGGTAGGACACATGGGGATAGATCATCATTTCACTGACTGGAGAGTCAAAGGAACAGGGTTCCCTAACCTCTTGAAATCATGATATGCGAAATCGCGATTTAATCTAAGCTGTCAAATCAAGATGTGATCTGGACCATTGATCTAACTCCATATTGGAGTTTCGCAAATCGCGACATGGAGAGGCAAAGAAAATATTGCAACAAGAATGTCGAAATCACGATTCAATCTCAATCGTTAAATCAAGATCAGATCTGGACCGTTGATTTAACTCCATATCGGAGTTTCGCAAATCGTGACATGGAGAGGCAAAGAAAACAATGCAACAAGAATGTTGAAATCGCGATATGAAAAATCGTGATTCAATCGCAGCCATTGAATCAAGATCAGATCTAGACCATCGAATCATAGGACATGTGGCAAGCGATCGAAATTTTGCTGACTTGGGGTCAATAGAGCATAGTGTTGAAATTCACGAAATGAGAAATCACAAAAGCTTTTTATGCATAAGCACATGGTCATAGCCATTGATCACATCGATGGAAGATGAAGGTAGAAGCTAGAGGTGCTAAGCTTGGCCACAGAAATGACGAAATGAATGAAAGATCTTATGAATCCAATCCAACGGTGCAGGTGAATTTGAAAAAAGATCGAAGGGTCATTGTTCTCTCTCATAGTTAACTCATCAGTTATGAATCTGTTAGTGAAACAAACTCACGATTGCCAATCAGTTGGCGTTCCAGTTGCTCGGACAGTTGTCTTTCTTTTGCCTAAGGAAATTTGAAGTGGAACCGTCGTGGGTGTGTGTATAAAATAAAATGATATAGACTGTGTGAGGTTGGTCATTCTGTATGAAAAATGAATGAAATTGTAAGAAAGGGAAAATCATAGAATGTGCAGTGTGAGATTGAGAATATGCATAGTGTGAGATGAAACTCGGATAAGAGTAACAGATGATGAAGAAAACTTGAAGCAGAGAAGAATAGTAGAACAAGTTGAAGCAAAGAAGAATGATAGAACAAGTTGATGCAGAGTAGACCTACTGAATAGACAGAGGAAGAGAAGAATTGCAAAACAGTTAGAAGAAGACCAGATTTACAGAACAAAGAAAGATTGGTAAGAATTGATTTATCTGCGTAGTTGACTATTTATTTATTCATTCATATTCTAGGGAGGTTTGGAGGTTCTCGGGAGGACTGTTGTCCTTAGAGGTTCAAGTGAGAGCTTGAACACAGGAAGTTGTAGCTTCCATCTGGTTGCAGCCAGAGAAACCAAGGTGGCAGGGTGGTGCAAGGGAGAACAAGTGTTCTCTATTATACAGGTTGGAGCCTGTGTAACTGGAAGTTGGTGCTTCCATACAGTTGGTGTTGGAACATTAAGGGAGTTGGTGCTTCCTTCTAGTGGGTGCTAGAGAAACCAAAGATTTGGTGCTCTCAAACAAGTTGCAGCTTGTAAAACAAAGGTAGCAGCCTCACATTGAGTTGGTGCTCAATTATAGATGATGTACAAAACTTAAAAGACTGCCTATCATTTTGAAGAAGAAGAGGTTTTCTCCCTTTATGGGTTT
>ML777281.1:1352427-1370449 GCA_009831015.1 Picea engelmannii | reverse complement strand
TATATATATATATATATATATATATATATATATATATATATATATATATATATATATATATATATATATATATATATATATATATATATTACAGTCACTCCCACACACTTTCTTGAGGCATGCAACACTGTGGAATATGCACACCCTCCCTTGATGCGCAATCCACATGCACTTGCTCAGATACACACAACACGATGGAATGTGTGCACATTTTTCTTTGGTTATAAACCTTGTGCACCACTTATGTGCATGAAAAAACAAAACGACTCGCAAGTATATATGTTCATTACATTTACACTTGTTTCCAATGGCTCTCTAGCATATATGGAAAATTACATAGCACACTACTCAGGTGCGTGTAAAACCAAAACAGCTCACCAACCTATATGTGCAAGTACAAATGAGGTTCATATTAGGTACATTACATTAATAATTCCATGGGTGTGTATGTATGGGTACATAGGGTGTTGTAACTATTAAGATGGTGGCGGTGGATTTTAATCTTCATGACAAAGTTCTAATGGATTTTTGAAATTTTAATTGTTTATTTTTGTTTGTAATTACTTATGGAAGGATGTCTTAAGTTATTATGTTTTTTTTATATTTATTTAGATATTTTAGGTAAATATTATGCATGGGATTTTTTTTCTTGATATTTAAGTTAATAGGATTTATAGTTTCATAGAATTTAATAGGAAAATTTATGTATTTTTATAAAGTTTTATTTTCCCCGCAGGGGTGTAGACTGATTGGAAAAGTGTCGTGTAAATGGAAGGAAATATGTAAAGGAGGTCTCAAGTTTGATTCTCACCCCGATTTACTTGTGCTCCATTATTTCATGCTATGTGGAGCACCTCAGGTTATAGTGGTATCGGACGGGTATCGACCTCGTCTCATGCAATAACATTTTATTTTCAAATTAAGAGGTGAATAAGGTATGCAAATATTTGTAAAGTAAGAAGTCAAATCACTACATAACATGATCCTTCTCTCATAAATAAAATATTTTTATATGCTAAACAAAAGTGTCACATATATCAAAGATTCATGGTGAGTTAAAGTTGTGTGACCTTTTTTATGGTGTGTGTATACATGCACACATGGTCACCCCTACACATACACTTGGGGTGAAGGTTTGTGTTTACAGGGCCATGCACCCTAGACTACCCACCCTCCCAAGGTACCACACATATATCTCTTCATTCCCTACCAACAATCCAAGCAAGTGTGCACATACACACACGTTCACCATTGGTACTTAACTCCATTCCATGTGCAAAAGTACATAGAAACCCCCAACTTCTATGTCTACATACATGTGGATATCTATACACATGTACATTAGCATAGATTTCTATCTCACACTGAATGGATTTCAAAGAAGTGAAAATGAGCCAACACTATACATCAAATCAAATCAACAAGGTAATATGCTAATTGTTTGTTTATATGTGGATGATTTGATATTTACACGTAATTTTGGCATAGAAGAATTCAAGTTAGTCTTGAAGGATGAATTTTAAATGACTAATTTGGGGTTTATGAGATATTTTTTGGGAATAGAAGTGCATGAGTCCAAAACTGGTATATTTATCTCACAATCCAAGTATGCACATGAAATATTGAAAAGATTCAATATGGTGAATTCAAAAGAAACGCCAACACCTGTCATAACAAGATTGAAGTTAAGCAAGGAAGACAAAGGGTACAAGGTGGATCCTACACTATTTAAAAGACTAGTAGGTAGTCTTATGTATCTCACAGTAACAAGACCTAATATTATCTATGGAGTGATCCTAATCTCAAGATTCATTGAAACTCTAAAAGAACCACATTGGAAGGCATGAAACAAAATCATGATATATGTGAATGGAACAAAATATTTTGGCATAAAGTACTCCACTTCAGAATATTTCAGACTCATTGGATACACTGACAGTGATTGTGGAGGCAACATAGATGACAGGAAAAGTACCTATGGGTACACATTTCATTTTTGAACACATATAGTATCATGGGCATCAAGGAAGCAACACATAGTAACTCTTTCTTCAACAGAGACAGAGTATGTTGCAACTACAAGCGCATCTTGTCAAGCAGTTTGGATGAGAAGGATGTTAAAATATTTGTTGCAGGAACAACAGGAACCAACAAAAGTATTATGTGACAACAATTCAACCATCATGTTATCAAAGAATCCTATGGTTCACAAGAAAACTAAGCATATTGATACAAGGTACCATTTTATCAGAGAATTCGTGAATAACAAAGAGATCTGCTTAGAATTTTGTTGGTCAAAACAACAAGTTGTAGACATTTTCACAAAGGCTTTAGAAAAAGATTCATTCCAGCATCTGCAAAATAGTCTCAAAGTCCGCGCAGTAACAAATGAGTGACAATAAAATGAAAACTAAAATTTTTGATGTAATTTTCTTCTTTAATCCCAACTACTTATGACTAAGGGGGAGTGTTGGAAATACTAATTACAAGTCGGTGAGATATTTTTGTCTCCGTCGATTTGTCTTTCAGTAAATCTGTGAGTAGTTGAATTGTGAGTTAGACAATCTGATAGTGTGTAAGTGCAAAGTCGCGCGATTACTCATAAGTGAGTTGGCCAATGGTAAAGTTATAAATGGAGCTGATTTCTAGCTTCTCGAGTTCAGTTAAGTAGATGAAGAATCAGTAGAATTTAAGGTATTCTTTAATGTTAAGTCAGTCTTAGCTTCTGTAGGAAGTCTTAGTCAGATTTCATATAAGTCTGAGTCATTTAGTTAGTGAAAGATGTTGGATGGATGCATAAGGTAGTATGCATAGCGGAAAAGAGAGGTCGAGAGAACAGTCGAGAACAAGAAACAGCTGAGAAGTGTAATAAGTTTAAGTACATGCTCTCAGACTATAAAATCAATAGAAGAAGCCATTGGAGCTGAAACTCATCTCTGTCATTGTATTTTGTATTCGCACACTGAGCCAAAGTTCGTTAATATCAAGCATTTTGTGTATTGACAAGTTTTTGTATTATTTATGAGTTTATGTGCTAAGAAAAGCACTATGTTATTCCACATTCATAAATCATTTCATTAAGTGTGTATTCACAGCACACAAAAAACTGAGCAGTCAGTCCACTGCACTGTAGTTTTGTGAACTATGTGCGTAGTGGTGCGCAGTATTTGAAATTGTGTTGCACAAAGTATATTGCATGTTGTTCCTTCAATTATAAAGGTGGTTTATAACATATTGTATTTGTAGATGATCCCTTGCTAATTTGAAATCCTGCAATAGGATTTGAACTTAGCCTCATTGTTACTTTTTATTGCCCATGTTACCAAAGTATGCCAATGCCAAGTGCCTTTGGTTGTCTTGGATGACACCATCATTTATTATGAATTCCTATGAAGCACCATCAAAATGTAGGTTATGCCAAGTAGGTTTTGGTTTTTGCTAGTATATTGATGATGTCTTAGTGGTGCGTTTTATCATTATCATTAGAAACATTTTAGGGTGGGGTTACTAATACTAAAGGAATTCATTTATAGATGAACTAGGTTATAGTCATATAATGATGATGATACTTAAGATGATCATGATGGAAATGCCCCTCTTAAATTAAATAAAATATTTTGAATGTTTGGAACTCTTAGGTGGTTATGGTAACTTAGACAAGTTCAATTTTCATTTTCATTTATAATAACCATGCAATATTTGGTGAGGGGGATCAAAATCTTAGGATGTATTGCTTCAAGGATTTACAAGGAAAATTTATACCACAATGAATTAAGGGTTCCACTTGTGTTAGTTATGGTAGGTTTTGATTCAGTCATTGCTAAATAAAAATTTAATTGATTCAAATAAACAACCTTAAAAAGAACATGAATTAGGTTTGATTTCATGATATGTACACGAACACCATAAAATTTTAACATTATAAATTCATCTCACCTTTAAATATCTCACAAATCCTTATTTAGGTAAATCATATAACTTGACTATGGGATTCTAAAAATGCATATCACTTGGCTTCCCCTACTCACCTACTAGGAAAGTCAAGGTAAAGGAGAAGTACCCTAATGTACCTTATCTTCTACTAGGTTATTACCAAAACCTTACTATGAAATAATCACCAAAACCTTTAATCACATACCTTCCTTATAGATATCCTAACCTTCCTTAGTTACTGAAACTATATATATGGTTCCTTAACCTAATTTCTAGTCTAATAACCCTTATTAGGTATAATGGAGGGGGGTAACCCTATTATAACCTAGTATGAGTTGCACTTACAAGTAAGCCTCCCTCTTAACACATATATCTCTTTTTCTATCCAACATTATTTTGGATCATTTAATTATTTTATTAGATGAGGTATCATACAAAAGTATGATGGATATATCCTTCCATTTCATTGAGATTTTTATCCTCTTGCTTAAGTTGTTAGGTCAATGTTTTACTAAATTAGTTATAGAGAAGTATTCCCTTCCAATAACAAAATATATTTCAATCTCAACATGTGGTAAATTAGAGGCTACCGAATTATAGAATAAGGATACATGTTAAATGATTTTCACATTTTGTGATTTTCCCTCACTAGATTCTATCTAGGCAATCTTTGTTGAAATTGCAATTTTGGATTGATGAATTTGTTGTTTTTACTATAAAAATGGACTCAACACCCTCGAATACCCCTACTGCACTTGGATTATGTAATGTTATCATTTGATATCTATGATTTCATCAATCCAAAATGATTCCTTCCATATTTGAAGACAAAAATTTCGATTTCTCCTCCCATTATTTTGAATAGTTGCAAAAGGGAGACCTCATTAGACACATAGAGTACACCCTATCATATATCCTTGTATTTTTTAGTTCTCTTTCAAATATCAACTTGTATGCTTTCAATGACTAGAGATAATATAAATAGAAAGCTCCTTTTGGTCTTTTAATAGAGGTCAACCAATGGAAATGGAATTTGAACTTGATCAAAGTATTAGGTGAATTCCATGAGATACGAACATTGACAAAAGGTAAAACTCCTCACTCTCCAATGCTAGTCCCAAACTCGTTGTAGTATCCAAATTTAATTCTCTTGCTAGAAAAAAAATGTGTTTATATACATAATATATAATCAAATAATATCCCATGTTAACTAGGTTTGGTTAGTTGATAGGTAAAGAAAGGGTGTTGTGATTCTCAAAAAAGATTCAAGATTTGATTGGTTAGTAGGTAAAGAGGGGATGTTGTGATACCCCCTGCAACAGGGCATTTAAAAACATGTTTGTTTGTCATGGATAATTCACCCTCCAACATGTAGTTTAAAAATTAAGATGGATAAACATTCTATGACATTGATTTTTTTCCCAAATGTGAACTATTTCTCATGTAGTCATAAAAAATAATGTTAGAAAGGTAAKTTTGCAAGGAAATTATCCTTCTATATAAATTATTAAACAAATAATAAGAAAATGGTCTTGCCCAACTAGATTCCCACAAGCTTTGGACTTAGAATGATATTTCTAAATATTCCCAATAAATGGAATGGCCCTTCATTTTAAAGATTCCCATAAGATTTGGAATGTGGATAATATTTAAAGATTAATAAAACCAACTGTGATGAAAATCCATGAA
Source organism: Picea engelmannii (assembly GCA_009831015.1). Classification (NCBI taxonomy): domain Eukaryota; kingdom Viridiplantae; phylum Streptophyta; class Pinopsida; order Pinales; family Pinaceae; genus Picea; species Picea engelmannii. The sequence continues at coordinate 1,364,827 of ML777281.1, read as the reverse complement.
TGCATCTAGAGACAAACCTTCTTAGGGAGCCATAAAAATCCTAAAAAATTTTAGTAGAATAGAGAAGCCTTTGTTTTTCAATACCTCTCGTGATGAGCTTAGCCAACCTTACAAATTATATGTTTAGTAAAGATCACACATATAAATATATTTKATATGTATATGTTATCTATTTTAATAACATATCCATATCAAATATATATTGTTACATATATATCTTTTGGTTGACTCATTGAATTTCTCATGTGCCAAACATTCATCAAAATATGTTCTTTTTACTATGTTAAGGGATTCTACAACTAGAACTTGTCTTTATTGGACAATACATCTTCTCTAGATGTCTTAGTATAACCATAAAAAATCCAATTTAATGGAGCATTCTTCCTCCTAGGTTAATGCCCCCTTCAATGTGAAAATAAGACCTTCAGATAATTCTTTCAACAAAAGGCATTATCTATTCTAGCATACTTGAATTTTTGAATATAGATGAAGAACTATTTAGATGAATTGATAGACTAACTATAAATATTTGAGGGTAACTCTTGATTGGATGTGACACTCCATATTTGTACTCTTGAAATCAAAACTAGATGGTGCTTGATCACATGAAAAGCGATCTACCCATACCTTATTTACTTTAGAGAATTTCCCTCTGTGAAATGTTTTCAAGAATATAATGAACTTCATAGCCTATAATATTCTTCCAATACATGCCCTCTTTCTTAAAAAATAAAATATTATTTTTTTCAATATATATATATATATATATATATATATATATATATATATATATCATTTTCGTCACAATTTTGACACACCATAGAAATCCTGCGACGAATTTTCTATACAAACCACGAAAGATTTTGTCTCAATTGCGACAAACCATATAAATCCTGTGACGAATTTTCTATACAAATCATGACAATTTTCGTCTCAATTGTGACGACCAATACAAATCCTCGAACGAATTTGCTATATAAATCATGACAGTTTTTGTCTCAATTGTGACGACCAGTACAAATCTTGTGAAGAAATTGCTATACAAATCACGGAAATTGTATAGCGATTTCGTTGTTATATACCCTTTGTTCGTCGCAATCGCGATGAACTCTTTGAAAGATGATTTGTCGTAATGTTTTCACTTACTTTTCCTATATTGTTGAGTGTGAGATGATTTCCCTACTGTGTCGCTCTTTCGACAAATTCTTTACTTAGTCTTATTGGCAACGATATTTCTTTTCTTGTCGCAATTGTGACAACTTCCCTACTGTCATCTCTCTTGCGATTTTAATCAAGGTTCGTCGCACGTGTCATGTCACATGAAACAACGTTTGGGAGACTCGAAATAACCATCACAAGAGCGTCAAAATAACCATCGCAAAATGACCCAAATTTGCTAGTGTACGGAATTCAACTTTTGTATATGTGCATATATGGAAGTCGAATTTTGTATGTGCAACTTTCATATATGTGCATATATGAAATTTAGCTTATGTATATGCACATATATGTAATCTGAATTTTGTATATTTGCATATATACAGAAGCCAAATTCCATATATGGGCATATACGGAAGCCAACTTTGGTATATGTGCATATATGGAAGTCACATATACGAAAACCGACTTTGGTATATGCACATATATGGAATTCACATATACAGAAGTCAGCTTCCATATGTGCGAATTTTGTATATGCACATATAGAGAAGTTGGCTTCTGTATATGCACATATACGGAAGTTGGCTTCCGTATATGCACATATACGAAATCCAGCTTTTGTATATGCACATATACGAAAGATGACTTTCATATATGCGTATTTACAACTTCTGTATATGTGCATATACAAAATTTGGCTTCCGTAACTGCCACTTTCTTAGTGCCAAACAAATAAGAGATGAAATAATACACTAAATTATACCAATTTGAATGTGTAGATAAAAATAATATGGATATGTATTTCACATTGGATAAGTATTGGTGAGTTGGTGTAGTAAAGAAAATTAGATTTGATTAGGAACATTCGATTTGATTTTCTTAAAAAGAATTAAATATGAAAATGTTACACATTAACATAAATGAGTTAGATTTTTGTTAATATTATTAACCCAAGAAGGTAACATTCTCATCAAAAGTATACTACAACCACTCTTTATATGTCTGTTGGATAAAATAATTCATTAACGACCCGCAATTATAAGGTTATGAAGCAATTGAATGAATAATTTTAATGTACAATCGATTTTCTTCCATTGTGATGTTTGCAATGGGTCATCTTGTTGTAAGATGGAATTCAACTTCCATTGTAATTATCATTATAAACTAGTGCATAAATGAGATAAATTACACCTCATTGATAAATGTTACATAGGATAGCCATTTAAGCAATTTTTTATTTTCTACATATAGAAGAATATCCACACTAAGAAATCTCTCTAGAGACAATGAGGTTACATGGAGAAGGCACATTTTTAACTATCAAAACACTTGATAAGTATAATTTTATTTTTAATCACAAGTGAGTCTAATTTTGGTTTTAATCACAAGTGCATTGCAACTTTGTGAAATAACAAGAATCGTGCATATTAGCATTTAATTGGGAAGACTTTATGGTATTGTGAAAATCTATGGCGTAATCTCAGTTGATTTCATTGGATAAATATGGTAATTCAACATTTATTGCAAAGGTTTTAATAGAGAATATTGATCAAACCTTTCTGTAGCATAATACATATAATCAAAATCCATATTATTCGCATGTTTCTGTGAAAAAAAAAAACATAGTAAGGAGACTATATAATGTGTGATTATGAGAAGGTTGAATATGAATAAATGAAAACAATCTATTTAAGAAATATGTCATTTTCAAATAATTGGGATTTTCAAAAAAATTTCCTTAAAAATATTATAGGTACATTCAATAATACAAACAAAAAAGAAATATGTATTTGTATGATCTTTAGCAATTGATAGATAACTCTATAAGCCTCAATGTACATGCCGTACAAGTTTATATTTGTCAACATCCTTTAAAAGTTTTCCAAATTCTCCATCACTCACTATTTTACTTATATAAGCATCACAACACTTGTTAGAACCTAGGATTAAAAACAAAAAAATCCTCCCAATGCATCTTTAATTGATTTATATTTAAAACTCCCATGAAGTTTTTTTTTCTAACTTAATTACACTATGCAGAGAAACATGCACAACTAATATACAAATTAATTAAAATAAAAAAAATAAGCATAACATTCCCTAAATTCTATAAAGATGCCAAATTACTTAAGTTTATAAATGAAACTAAATATTAATAATTGAAATATTGAACTCGATTTTGGAAGGCTTTATAATATAAAAATTATTAAATGAATGAGGCTAACATTAAATCCATTTTGAATTTAAAACTTAAAAATATATCATTTTAATCTCATTAATTATATTAATAATTATAAAATTAAATTAATATTTAATTTTTTTTTAATAAATTAGTAAAAAGTAATAATATATATATATTCAAATTTTTAAAATCAAAAGAGAAAAGTGATAAACTAAACACATTACATCTTATAATTAATTGAATAAATAAAAAAATGAGCCAACTTACCCATGATTTTAAATATTCCTTTACACATCTTTATAATTAATTGAGTAAATAAAAAAATGAGCAACTTACCTCATGATTTTAAATATTCCTTTACACATCTTTGATACTCTTCATAATAACATAATTCGAAGCCTTGAGAATGACTCTATAAAGACAAATACTTATTCCTCACACTTAAAAGAAGCTTTGAAAAAAACACAAAACTTGAGAAAAGCTTGATAAAGATGAAGACTAAGATTATCACTCACATCTGCATCAAGATTAACAAAAATAAGAATATACAAAATATTAAAAACACCAAACCTCACACTTAAAAGAAGCTTTGAAAAAAAAAAACTTGAGAAAAGCTTGATAAAGATGAAAATTAAGATTATCACTCACATCCACATCAAGCTTAAGACAAATAAGAATATACAAAATATTAAAAATACCAAAACCAAGATTTTAATGACGAGGGTTATTTATTTCTAAGATTGAAATAATTTGATCACAATAAATTAGTTTGAATAATTATAAATTATAGTAAAATATACCACAATACTTTCTTTAGTCTAATATAATATATGATGTAAGCCATTATGATAATTTTGGGCCATTTTTTAACAAGGACTTGAGGATAATCCTCACGTAAGGCAAGAATCATCCACAGAATTTGGAAACAAAGATACAGAAGAGGTCAAGGATATCAACATTGTCAAGACTTTGTCAGATTACATGAAGGGTTTATCTATGGGTAATTTTATCCCTTCCTCTCCTCCATTTATTGTTTTAATAAATAATTTAAATCTGTAAGGCAATGAGTGGATGGAGGTTCTCAAAAACATGTCCTTCTCAATAAGGTCCAGGAAATTTGAAACTATCTCCATGGATCATCCTGAGGTTGTTTTATTTTCAGATGTTACTCCTAGTACAAAAGGTTTTTGAAACATTGAAGAAGAATCCTCCTCTTCTTCTTCGAAGAACTTGTCTTCCCGATATCTCCTTAGATCCCAAAAGAAAGCATCCTCATCAGGAGGGTTGGTTAAGGAAGTGATAAGGAGTTTGGATAGAGGTGGACGGGGAAGGAAAACCCTGAGTTTAAAGGCTCAATCTAAATCAAAGAGTGATCTCTTGTCACGGAGACAACAATCAATTGAAAGGGAACTTAGAGGAGTGTGGACCTAGGAAAAGGGTTCAGGATGAAGTGTATGTCCTTCAACTACAGGGGTATGGTTGGTCCACTCAAAAGACCAGGGTTAAATAGGGTGGTTAATGATGAACACCCTAATATTTTTCTTTTATAAGAGACTATGGGGAAGGGGTGGAAGTAAATTCTAGATTAAAAAGCTTTCTCCATGGGTAAGATTTTGAAACTTTGGATGCTTTGGGTAGATCTGGGGGTTTGGTGATAGGATGGAATACTCATATTATCAAAGTTTCAAATTCTTGGGGTATAGAGTCAGGGCTTGGACTCACCATTTTCTTACCATAGATAGGGGGAGAAATCCATATTCTCAAAATTTATGGTCCTTATCAGAATAGAGGCACTTTCTGGGATACTCTTTTAAATAAATCCTTTTTGAAAGATAATTTGGTCATTCTAGGGGGGAATTTGAATTTTTCTTTGGGACAATCAGAGGTCTAGGGTCTGCATGCAAGAAGTGTTCCTCTAGAAGGATACTTCCTTCAAAAACTTGTGGATAGTAAATTGATTGATGTCAAACCCACTAGACTAAAACCTAATTGGAGGAATAACAAAGTGGGGGATGTCCAAGTAGCTAAAAGACTGGATCATTTTCATGTAACGAATTATCTTTTGGAAAGGCAGTTGTTAATGAAACAATGGATAGGTTGGGGGGGAATATCAGATCATTGTTTAATTTTCTTTTAAATTTGACAGGAGCCAAGAAAACCAACAAATCCGTTCAAATTCAACAAGACTTGGTTATAGGATGAGTCTTTCATCAATATGGTTAAGGAAAATTGGGTCCCCTTTGGTCAAAACAACCCTCAGCAAGAAACTCTGCATTTTATTGAAAATCTAAAATGGATCAAAGGGAAAGCCAAGCTCTGGCCTTTCCAGAAAAGACAAAATGAAGATCAGGAGGTTAAATAAATTGAAACTAATCTACAAAGGATTACTGAAGGAGATGGATGGGGTTATATAACTCTTGATTCCAAGATAACACTACTATGATTGGAAGAAACAAGGAATAAACTACTCAAGGAAAAGGAAGAGTCTTGGCGGCTTAAAAACATAGTTATTTGGTTGGCAAGTGGAGATGATAACACTAAGTTCTTCCAAGCCTATGAAAAAGGAAGGAGGTGCACTAATATTATCTGGCAACTAAGAGATCAGGAAGGAAATTTGTAGAACTCCTTTGAAGGGATGGAAAGGTTGGGAAAAAATCACTTCTAAGAACTTTTTAAAGAGGAGAACCAAGCTACTATAGAAGTGGTTCGGATGGCCCAACTCTTCCCAAGATTTGTTGATGAAGAGGACAACCGTTTTCTGATGGAATTGGTCTTGGAAGAAGAATTAAAGGAAGTTCTTCATAGCTTTCAAAAAGATAAAATTCCAGGCCCGTATGGCTGGACTATCGAGTTCTTCCTAGGCTTGTACGATTTTCTGGGGCGGGATCTACTCAGTTTGGTAGAGAATACCAAAACTTCAGGGAGTATTCCACATAACTTAAACTCTACTTTTTTATCCTTGATCCTGAAAACCGATAATCCATTGACTTTGGATGAGTTCCATCCAATTTCCCTTTGCAACTGTGTCTACAAAATTGTCTCAAAAATTATTGCAAGAAGGGTGAAGAGAATACTCTCATAAAGAATTTCAAGTGAAAAGTTTGACTTCTTGGAACGCAAGAAAATACATGAAGAAATAGGGGTGGCTCAAGAAGGGTTACACAACATAAAATCTAGGAAATTCAAGGGAGGAGTATTAAAAATCGACCTCTCAAAAGCCTTCGATAGAGAAAGTTGGCTCTACATCTAGCTATTACTAACATGCTTGGGATTTTTTGTTCCTTTCATCAGATGGACCACGAGTTGTATCACAATAGTTTCTTTCGCAGTCCTTATAAATGAGTCGGCTTCAAAAAAAAAATCCATTCTAAAAGAGGACTAAGTCAGGTTGCCCCCTATCTCCCTTGCTTTTTCTTTTAGTTGCAGAAGGACTCAGCAGAGATTTATTGGAGGAAAAAAGATCAAGATCCTTTGTTGGAATAAAAATTTCCCAAACTCTCCATATTACACATCTACTCTTTGTGGATGGCATGCTAATTTTTAGTATGGCATCTAGAAGGGATGTTGAGGTGTTAAAAAACTTCCTAAATTTTTTCTCAAAAGCTACATGTATGGTAATCAATGAAGGGAAATTGTCTCTTACAACAAACTTACTCACTGAAGAAGAGAGTCTTGTCTATCGACAACATTTCCCTTTTGAGGAAAAAAGGATTGATAACGGATTAAAATCACTGGGTTTTATTTTAAAACCAAATGATTTTAAAAAGGAAGACTAGATTTGGATTTTGAAGAAACTGGAAAAAATATTAAATAATTGGAGCCATAGGTGGATTTCATGCGCAGGCAGATTGGTACATGTAAAATCGGTTCTGGAAGCCATACCATTTTGTTGGATGTCACTATTGTGGATCCCGAAAGGCATCTTGGAAGCAACTAAAAAAATCACTTTCAGGTTTCTTTGGAGTGGCAAGAAAGAAGCTCATGTGATTCCCTGGGTTCGTTGGGAAAAGATTGTCGTTCCTAAGGCACTTGGAGGTTGAAGGATGAAAAATAATTTTATTTTCTCAAAAGCATTGATGGTAAAGTGTGGATAGCGCCTTCTAAAAACCACTAGTCTCTAGACCAAGGTAGTGGTAAAAAAATATATTGAGCTAGATTCGTTGGAGGATTGGATTCGAAATCCACAAAAATCGATGAAAGGAGAATCAATGATTTGGAAGGTAGTGATCAATTCATTTCCAGACATAGAAGAAGGATTGGCTTGGACAATTGGAAATGGATAGTGGGTTAGACTTGGAACAGATCCTTGGTTGGGGTGTGAACGACAACATATTCTTCCTGAGCGATGTATAAGACTTTTGTGGGCTCGAGGTTTTGATACCTTAAACAAACTTGCATAGCCGAGATTATCAACTATCCGGTCCCAAGGATGGAAATCGGCAAGGACGGTGGGGTTAGAAGGGGAGGATGCCACTGAATTGAATAGATACCTAACAGTTTTAAAACATTCACGAATAAAGCTCAGGAACCATGAGGATGAAATTATTTGGGATTTTGCTCCTTCAGGGGTTTACACACCAAAAGATGGATATACCAAACTAAACTTAACTTTGTTTCAAAGAGAACCAGTCTATAAATAAAATTATGTTTTTTTCTTAGAAATAAAAAATCTAGGTCATTTCATTGAAATAATTAATTATAAAACAATCATAATTTTGTATCATTTAAAAAAGAAATAGAGTAGACGTATCAATTTTGGGGAAATTATAATTTAAAAAAAAAACGGATATTTTCCACATTGGTGGATGGTCATGGTATCTCCTAAATTTGAATTACTTTAACCTAAAACGAAATCATGATTTATATAATAATAAAGATAAAGTATACATGATACAATACCGGGTGAACAATATCCAACCTGATGATCTATAATCCACCTTTAGTAGCATTGCAGCATTGAATGCTAAGCAGGCTGAATATTGGTAACCTACAATACCATAGCATTGATCTTTGTGACACAGATAATGAAAACTCACCCAGTTTAACAATACCATAGCATTGATCTTTGTGACACAGATAATGAAAACTCACCCACTTTAACCTTATTTGCACAATCTATTATTTCAATTTTGTTTTACTACTAAAATAAACATATTTCTTAAATACAAAATGTGGTTTATTGGCCATGCCACAATTAGAGGTATGTTTCAGGACTACGCTAATCAATAATGGACAGACTTGCATGTTTTTCTCAGAGCTTCAAATCATTGATTTGAGACAGAAGGGTGAAGAAGTTGTGGTTGGTTCTGAATTGGTAGCGACAAAGACGCAGAATTTTGTTGTGCACTGGGAGAAGAATTGTAGGCTTGAGGTTAAGGCAGTGCCAAATGAAAAGATGTCAAGCTTGGGAAATGTTCAGAAGATTCAAATATTTCACTGAATGGAGGCCCTCAACTGTAAATAGTTTAATGTGTTTGTCAGATCTACTTCTAGGCGCACTCTAGGGCTCGCACGGATGGAGTTCTGTCTAACATGAATGAATCAATAGATTACAAAATCAGTTATGTTTACGATCAACGGATGTCTTGTTATTGCCTCAGAGTGTGGGTTCAGTTCTTTGTTTGTTTTTTAACAGTTTCGTTTGCTAGTTCTTTCCTCAACAAGTTCAAACCAACAACAGAGGGCGAGTCAATTCAAGGGGGATTTGTAACAGAAAAAAAATAGTTACAAGAGGAGAATCGCACTCAATAACAGAGTCGCGATTCATGGCTAGGCTTTTGCTAAGCATATTCAAATCAAACCCAGAGGTCACGAACTGAGATCGAGCAGGGTTTTCTGGAAAATATGGAGCACTAATAGGGACAAAATGGTCTGGAAAGGGAGGTATATGTAAAATGGTACCTTAAGACTTTGGCTGGAGGTAGGTTGACGGGAAGATTGGTTGGATTAGCCGGAGATTTTAGCACCCAGAATAAATGAGCATGTAGCGTGCTGTCGCATGGCCATACTTCATGGTGAGTAATATGCCGATGCAACACGGATGGCCAAGGTATGAAGCCCACTAGAGTGGTTGCACGGGCATCCAGTCTGCAGAGTCTTAAAAACTCTGCAGCAGTTTGGATATTGCTCGCCGCAATTAGACGACCATCTGAGGCCTATACATTGCCTGATTTATTTTCCATACACACTCTCATATGACTTTTTAGACTCTCTTAACCATCCAGATTCATTAGAATCAGACGGCCATCGGAGGCCTATACACTGCTTGATTTACTTCCCGTACTCGCCCTGCAATTGAATGGTGAAGGTGGCCAAATAATTCAAGCTCGGGGTTGCCGAGGTCGGATCTATAGAGCTCTCGTGGCGTTGTAATGGCGTTTCAAATTATTTTTCACAAGATTGCCAAGCTCTACCCTGACCCACAAGTCGAATCATTTCTTCTGAACCCAAGACCGCAATGCCCTGCAAAATTCGGACCAGTGGGAATCACTGCCGTTGCTGCTGTCCATCAGAAGGCTTTGGATCGTCCACTCTGTCCAGTACTACCTTGCATGTCAATCTGCTCACCATTTTTCCCTGTTTTCAACATCCAGGTTTGTTCAATTGAGGGTTGTTCCACCGAGTACTTGAAGTTTTGCCCAGGGTTTTGAGGTAAAAGAGATGCTGGTGGAATGATTACTGATAGATATCTATTTTTCTTTATCTAGAAAAGCAAAAACAGTGAGGAAGTAGATGCGAAAAAGTCGGCGCATTTCCCCTTAAATAAAGGTGAAAGAAAGTAATAATATCTATATTATCTAGAAAAGCAAAAATATTGAGGAAGTAGAAGTCGACGGCATTTCCCTAGAAGTTGCAGCAGATAAAACCCAATTGACTTCGGCGATATAAAACATATGAATACAAAATGTTTGACCTAATCACCCAATCAGAAACAATATTTTGGATAGCAAACCTGTATTTCCTTAGCATATTTCCATTAGGGATATTACATATTTTAGAAATTGAAATTGCATAAATTGAAAGACCAAGCGATCTATTTGGAGAGATTATGTATTGCTTTCACAAGTGTGTCTCTTGGTTAGAAAAATTTCAAATCGAATTGAAATTGCATAAATTGAAAGACCAAGCTATTTATGTGGAGAGATTATGTATTGCTTTCACAAGTGTTTCTCTTGGTTAAAAAAATTTGAAATCGAATTGAAATTGCATAAATTGAAAGACCAAGCCATCCATGTGGAGAGATCACGTATTTTTTTCACAAGTGTGTCTCTTGGTTAGAAAAATTTGAAATCTATCTAACTTATGTATGATATAAATATAATAGCTAGATAATAAAGTGTCTCGTTTTTTTTTTGTTTCATGGGGATATCCTTGCCTTTGGTTTTCAAGTTTTTTCATGTTTTGATGTTTTTGTTTCTGCTTTTTTTAATGGCCCCTTTAGGTGTAGCAACCTATAAGTTAGAAATGAAATCAAATACACAATACAAATGAATACCAGTTCACCCTCCCTACTAAATTTGATGCTAACCACAATAGATATGATGGCAAGGGAACCCAACCATCACCCAATCATAGGGTTATGCATTTTTTTTCCTTCGTCTTAGGTGGAATGGTACTCGAACAAATTCAATAAAGGATAAACTAAACACCTACACTATTCAACCCAAAGGAAGGGAGTTGAAACTCTTTGCAGGCTTCACAGATGCCATGTGCATGACAGCCTCAACTAGTTCCTTATTTGGGAATTGAAAATTATTTAATACAAATTAAATGAATGACAATATACAATGAGAAATTTCATATTTTTATGAACATAAAATTAAATGAAAACTCATAATTGTATTTACATAAACATGGTAAAATAACAATGAAGCATGTGTGAGATTTATGAAATCGAATGAAATGAAAAAAAGTATAAGTTTGAGTGTGGGGGGACGATCTTACAATTTTGCACGATTTTTTTTGTTTGTTTCCCTTCTCTCCCCTTTTCCTCAAACAAGTCTTCAAGTGGTTTTCGACTGCTTTGGTGAAGCAAATTGGGCAACCAATTAACTCCTAACAAGTAAGCAATCGAATTTTAGTAATTTTCAATAACATAAATGAACTAAAAGAACAAAAAATTGGAAGTTACGGGTACAAAACAACCAACTAAGATGGTTGTCTCGGAAGGGTAAACTAACCAAAATGGTTCATTTTCATATTTAGGACAGCAATATAAATGGCATAAACTTTAGGATAAAAGAATAAATAGACAGCTACAACCAGCAAAGAAAATAGGGTTTTGAGAGTTCTCCTAAGGGACCCCTATACCTCCTAACCACTAACTATGGTTTAATATACCTATATCCTTCATGAAATATACACTAAACCACTTTAAACAAGTCAAGCACAATTGTTAGTAAGTGAAACTAGCAAGTTAAACCCAAGCAACAAGAAATACCTAGCTAACCAATCCCTCCTGGACATAGCTATCATAAAAAGAATTTACTACTACCTCTCAAACCTTAACTAGCAAGTAAATGAGTCCCAGCAACCGAAAGGAAAACAAGTACAAACACACACTTAGACTCTTTAGAGAAAATTCAATAGAGCTTTATGCTTTATTCAACAAGTTTCCCTTTGCACAAAATCCTTTCTCTTATTTATAAAGGAGAGGAGAAGGCTAGGGTTAGGTCACAAGACACTTGTCACTTTTGGAAAAGTGACAAGTGGAGCAACCGTAAAGCATGTTGTCCTTATCCAAAAGGAAATCAAATCTAATTTTATTTTATTCTTTAATTAAACTATTTAATTCCAATAATTAAATCATTAAAGACATAGCTTATACAAAAAGTCATTTATGGAAAATGACAAAATTAGGTGCCACCTCATCATTTTCCTTGGGATTTGTGTCATCCCAATGGAGTCTTGATTGCTTCCCTATTTTGCAGATGTGAATAGGTGGCTTCGTGGTGTCAAAGGTCATAAATGGTTGTCAGATTCACCAGAATAAAGGCCCAAGGCTTGGGGGGGAAATGAGTTTCTTTGGAGGGTAGGGGGGATCTTGGGTTTGGATAT
>ML777281.1:1337133-1347878 GCA_009831015.1 Picea engelmannii | reverse complement strand
AAACATATATTTCACATGGCTTTTGGAATAATATTAAAATATTATTCCCAAGGACTTAAGCCCCTAGGCTCAACACTTAGCCTCTCTTTCCAACCTTCCAGCCCCCAATCCCTTACCCACTCTGTGGAAGCTTAGTCCCCCATTAATCATTCATCGTGGTCGGCCTACACGCAGTGGTGTTTATATTTTTATTAATGTTCTGCACTGGACATTGGGTACAAAAATTATGTTCTTGTACAATAGTATTCCATCTATTTCCAATTTATAACTTTCCATCTTCTGTGGCATCTTACCCTGTTGTAGCTTGGCTACCAATTCTCTGTACTGCAGATCTACATTTGTAGCCTCCAAAATTCTGCTTTTAATATCAGTCTGATACATGCTAATGGTTGTAGCATGTAATTCATGCACCCTTCTACTGAGTACATCGGCCACTTTATTCTCCTTTCCTTTGATATGCTTGATCTCAAAGTCATACTCACACAGAAATTCCAGCCACCTACTTTGTCTAGCATTTAAGGTTGGCTGATCAAACAAATATTGCAGACCGTTGTGGTTTGTTCTTAATTCAAATCTCCTTCCCATGAGGTAATGTCTCCATTTCTTCAGAGCGTGAATGATTGTTGCCAACTCTAAATAGTGAGTGGCATAATTCTTTTCGTTCTCTTTCATCTTCTTGGACTCATAACAGATTACAAATCCATTCTGACTAAGAAATCCTCCCAACCCTTCTTTACATGCATCTGTGCACACCACAAAATCCACATTTGGATCTGCAATCCTCAAGATTGGAGCATTGGTTAATAGTTGCTTCAATCGCTAGAATCTTTTCTCACACTCTTCAGTCCACTGAAACTTTTTCTCCTTCCTTTGCAAGGAAGTGATAGGGTGAGCTATCTTTGAGAACCCTACGATAAACCTTCTGTAACATCCCACTAGACCCATAAAGGATCTAACTTCCGCCACATTCCTTAGTGTTGACCATTCTCTGATGGCCTCAACCTTCTTAGGATCCACGATGATCCCTTCTTCTGAAATAATGTGCCCCAAGTAATGGATCTGCCTTTGATAAAATGAGCATTTTCTCAACTTGGAATATAGTTGGTGTTCTCTCAACACTTGTAGCACCATCCTCGGGTGTTGTTCATGCTCTTCCTCTGAATTGGAATAGACCAAAATGTCATCCAGGAAGATGATGACAAACTTGTCTAGATAGTCCCTTAATACTCCATTCATCAAGCTCATAAAAATAGCAGGTGCATTTGACAGTCCAAATGGCACCACTGTGAACTCATAATGACCATACCTTGTTCTAAAGGCGATCTTGTTGATGTATTCATCCTTTATTCTTACCTGGTGATATCTTGATCTGAGATCTATCTTCGAAAATATTTGTCTACCTTTCAACTGATCGAAAAGATCATCGATCCTCGGCAGAGGATACTTGTTCTTGACAGTTACTTTGTTCAACTGTCTGAAACCAATGCACAACCTCAACGTCCCATCCTTTTTCTTCACGAACAAGACCAGGGAACCCTAAGGTGACACACTTTGGTGAATGTACCCCTTCTTTAGAAGCTCTTCAAGTTGAAATTCCAACTCTTTCAGCTCTGGCATACTCATTCTATAAGGTTCTTTTGACACTAGAGCTGCTCCAAGCATCAAATTTATAGAGAAATCGATATCTCTCTTCGGAAGTAGTCTGGGTACCTCCTGAAATACGTCTTCAAACTCTATTAGTACCACATAGTCTCCAATATTTGAGACTTCATCTCTGGATGCTTCCTCCACACGAGCTGCAAACAATTCACAACCTTTTATGTAGCACTTTTTCAACTGCATTGTTGAGATTTCTCTAACAACCATAGCTCTGGGAATTCCTTGGACTATTTTTCGATTCCCCTCCTCATCTAGGCATGTAAATTCCTTGTTACAATAGTCCAGGAGGGCATGGTGTTGGTCCAACCAGTCCATCCCAATTAAACAGTCATAAGAGCCTAAAGGCAGAATATTCAATTCAGCCTTCGTTCTCAAACCCTTCATGTCCACCGGACAGGACTTAACCAACTCAATGACTTTCCTCTTGGTTCCTATAGCCAACTTCACTAACCAAGACTTTTCATGTTTTCTTCTTGATAAATGAAAAATTTCCACCACCCTAGGATCTACATAACTATGGCTAGCCCCTTAATCAATTAAAATAATAAATGGTTGGTTGTTAATCATACCTTCCACTTCAATCATGTGCGACTGAAATTTAGCTTGCTTGTTGTCCAGGGCCACATAGATCCTTGGCATTCTACTGCCCATGTCCTCCACTGTTTCATTTTGTTAAACATTATGGACAGCTCTTGCTTTTCCATTTTTATGGGGACAATATTTGTACTTGTGGTTCTCTTTATAGACTCAACACTGAATGGGCATCTGTCTTGGACTTTGTTCCCCCACTTCAGCCATTCTCGGTTCTCTAAACGATGGATGTCCTTGAGGACTATTTCTAAAAAAGGGAGGTTTGTTTCCCTTCTGCCTTTATTCTTTCTTAAACTGCCTCTGGTCATCCCAAGCCTTCCGAAAGGTAGGATTTTCTCTTTGTTGTTCATATAAGCATTTTTCTCTTCTTATTGTTTATTCCATAGTCTTAGGATCATCATACTGAATATTTTCACCAATGGGAGGTGGAAGTCCACTCAGATACCTCTGAATCTTGACAGCCTCATCTTTGATGAATGGAACATACTTCAGTAATTCTAAAAACCTTCGTTCATATTCATCAATGGTCATGCTACCTAGCTTGAGTTCGAAGAACTCCTTCATCTTTCTATAATAGTATCTTTTAGTCAAGTATTTCCTCTTGAAATACCTCTTGAATTCCTTCCATATGATATATTTCTCTCTAATGTGTTGCACCTGCACAAGCTGATCCCACCACATGGATGCTTTTCCTTTTAGTTGATACATCGCAATTCTTCCTTCTGCATGAGAGGAATAATTATGTAGTTGAAAATATTTCCTCATGCCAAGAAATCATGTTTCATCATCTTCCTCCTTCTTATGTTCTCCATAAAACGTAGGAGGCTTAATATTGTTCATCTCCCCTTTCAATTCATCCACTCCAGATCTTCAGTGTTTTCTGGCAGGGGATGGTCTTGAACTACTGTGTGCTTCCTTATCGGAATGCTTTGGGGAGCGACGACGATGTATGCTACCACTCCTCGATCTTCTTTTTCTCTCAGGGGTCATGCAACTCCCTGTTTTTCTTGTGTCGCTCTCCTTTTCCAATTTCCTTTCTATTCTTTCCAGGTTCTTCAACATCTTTAAGTTGAATTGACCTTGTCAATCCCTGACCCTCATGATCTTTTGACTATCGGCTCGGCAAGCCTAGGCATATTTCTGCAATCTTTCAATGATTTTCATCACATGCCCTTCCTTATCCAATTCTCTTCCATTCCCATAGGAGTTCAATCCTTCGACTCCCAAGTTGACATCCCTTCCTTCTCTTTCGTTCTATGAATTGGAGGCAATCTGCATCTCTTCCATTTCTATACTCAGCGTCGATTTCGCGGATGTCCTGACACTCATTGAACTCTGCACACACAACGTGCAGTCAACTGAACTTTGTCAGGCCTTAAGCCCTTAATAAAACTACAACATTCATAAACCAATGTGAATAAGAAAACGCTTTGATTCCATGAATTTTCTGAGCTCTGTTTGGCTCTGCAATTTCCTATGATAGCCCTTGTTTTCTTAGTCCCCAAAGCATGTGTCCATAGGCCATGATCAAACGCTAAACTACTAGGTGCTACAAGGCTCTCCAAATGAAACTCTAGGTTTCGAGATTTTGGGGCTTTGGGGTTTCGGGTTTAGGGGTTTTGATCCCCGAGGTTCTCGCACTTGCTTCTCTCTCCAACTCTCGACTTCCAAAAATTTGATTTCCTTACCCTCTGAGCCCATAGCACAGTTGTCACCCACAAAGGTAGTGACACATGGTGTCCTTAAGAAGTTCCACCTCACTCCCAACGATGTCATGGGGGGCCACTACTTTCACTTTTCGTTTCGGAGTTTTGGGCATAAGGAGTTCGTGCATCCACACATCTCGAACTTTTGTTTGCCGAAATTTTGAAATTACGGTCTATCATCTACTTGATCCAATGGTCTTGATTCCCCACGATCTGATGACTCATATCTCATCGACATTTCACGTATCGGGATTTTGTGTGTCACGTGGTCGAAGGATTTTCCACCTTCGTCCTCCCTATTCCCGAAATGTCGATTTATTCTTGGACAATTAATGGTCCAGATCTCTCTTATGCTTACACCTATCAAAGCTCTTCAACCCTAACTTCCTCGCTAGTTGGTTGGATCCCATGGCTCACGAGATTTCGACACTTCTTCCTGGAAGTGCTTCATCGTCCGATTCTACCCTTGTTAATCTCTTTCGCGATTCGGGACTTGGAGTGATCAAGAATTTGGCCTGCACTCCAAGTTCACGATCCCTGAATTAACGAAATAATCTAATGTTTTAAACCAACCATGATCAACGACCCACATTTAGTCTAGATCCTAGGGTGGTGAGTTTCTCCACCCACTAACCACCTTGCAGCTTTTAGCCATCTTACGGCCCTCACAATTTTGCAAGTTCTCCAGAGAGAATTCTGACTGTCCAACTCTGCTTCTCGAGGACTTCTGGCCAATGACTTGGTACCCTCCTTCTGAACCTTCATCTACTTGATCCAACACTTCTGGTGTGGAGTTCTCTCTCTCCCTGTGGCCATATACCACACCGGTTCTAGTTTTATAATACCGCTACACCTCCTGAGCTTTGTAACATGGTCAAGTAGTCCGTTGACACTCAGAAACATTCTGAGGTCTGAAATTAGTCCTCCAGACACAATTTCTTCTCAAAACCTCGGTCCAAAGACCACTTATCCGGCCCATCCAGGCTCAACATTGAAACTAGGCTCTAATACCATATTGTAACATCCCCGGCCGTCATCCCACTGGCCGAGAAAAACGCTACTGTGTGGAACAACATCATTCTCATACTTAATTAATAACATGCATTTAAGTCATATTAAACACATTTAACATAGAGTAAGCACAAGACTACCGCTAACATAAATAATCCCTGGCATTAACAATAATTCATATGCACAACATAATACATAATACATATAAGCATCGCAGGCATGAAAAACATAATATTAAGCATAAGTTGATACTTATCTTTGAAACTATGGTAATTCCACCAACCACATGCAGGCCTTCCATGAACCTCCCAGCCTTAGACCACGCTACTCATCATGTTCAGTAGTGGGTCACCCCCGAGCTGGGACTAAGCTCCACCCAAGGCAAGGAATCCTAGTCTAGGCTGAGGTTACAGGGAAAACTGCATAGAATAACTGGAAGGATTCTTTCCAGGATGCCTTCTTACACCCACTATTCACAGACTCTCATTCCCCACATGCCTGTTCCGCCCGGGAGTATACACCTTCACAAGCACAGCCCATCAATGCTTTACCTCCCTCTCTGGTTCTTGGCAACAGGTCGGATCAGGAAGTCTTAGAGCTCTGTAGCTGGTGTTGTACTCTCTCTGGAATAATACCACTTCCCAGCAGACTCCTTCACCTGGAAATAACTTCTCACATGCCTGACAAACTACCTCTCCAACTAAGGGCCTTAAAACCTGGTTCTTCAGCCCCTTCCAACTCAATTCTCGTACAGTGAGGATAACCAAAACAACAATAGTAATTCAGTTAACTCATGGTGATAGAAGCAATATGAATTTGGGTATGGAAATCCAAAAATGGAAACAATCCACACTAAGACACAACACGGTTCAGACATTTACAGGGTGCTTGGACTTCACAGGAGACACGGCTCAGTCCGCAAGTTTTCCACTAGTTTCAGGGTGCGTGACCAGGAATCAACGTAGAGGTGGATCGCAGAGCTAAACAAAATTCATGAAGGATGGGGAATGGAAAAGCAACTCAGGTGGAGAATGGAAAAATGCAAGAGCAAACAATTTTCCCGTCAGGGTTTCCTTCACGGTGCGTGGGTAAGAAAATGTAGACGTAGAGGCAAAATGGGTTCAAACTGGCATCTCAGTGAACTTAGGTAGAATATGACAGAATGATCGAACCACCCCCCCCCCCCACAACTAACTTCTGCAGTTTTTTAACTGCATGTGCCTGGGTCGACACATGTCACCCATGAAGCTGCATGCACTCCATCAACATGTTTTCCTCTCCGGGAACTTAGGACAAAACATATATTTCACATGGCTTTTGGAATAATATTAAAATATTATTCCCAAGGACTTAAGCTCCTAGGCTCAACATTTAGCCTCTCTTTCCAACCTTCCAGCCCCCAATCCCTTACCCACTCCATGGAAGCTTAGTCCCCCATCACTCATTCATCGTGGTCAGTCTGAACGCAGCGATGTTTATATTTTTATTAATGTTTTGCATGATTACATATACAAAAGTAGGCGTCCGATATTAACACTTAGGCTCTCAGGCCTAATAACACATAAGCCCACCATCTTATATAAACTTGGCTCACCAGCCTATAAAACATAATTACAATTCATAATGCAAGATTTATACTTCATAGACATGATTTACAACAGGGCTCGGCCTTGGGGACATTACAACATGAAAGTGATAAACATCATTGTGAGCCCAAAGTAGATTTTTAGGTCAACAATAATATGATCCAAGAAATGTTATAGGTGTATATCATTCAACCTAGCCAAATTTATTTCTCTTAACCAGTGGTGATGGTTACAAATAAGGATGGTTCATGGCATATGTTTCTAGATTATAGACAACTCAACAAAATGACCATTAAAGATAAGTTTCTTATTCCTGACATTAATGAATTATTAGATGAATTGCATGGAGAATTTTTCTTTACTAATTTGGATCTTCGTTGGGATATCATCAATTCAGAATGAGGCAGGAAGAAATTCCCAAAACAATTTTAGAACACATGAAGGTCATTTTGAGTTTTTGGTTATGTCATTTGGACTTACTAATGCACCTTCAACATTTCAAATCTTGATGAATTCTATTTTCAAGCCATTACTTAGAAATTGTGTGTTACTGTTTTTTATAACATACTAATCTACAACAAATATTGGGAAGAGCATGTATAACATGTTTATAGAGTATTACAACTATTAGAAGTGCAATAACTTTATGCAAATCCTTCCAAGTGTGATTTTGGGGTTCAAGAAGTGGAATATTTGGGTCATATTGTATCTCATGAAGGTGTAAAAGTAAACCCTAACAAAATTAAATCTATGAGGGAATGTCCAATTCCCAAAAAATTGAAGAAACTTAAATGATTCTTAGGATTAATGGGCTATTATCACAAGTTTTTCAAGAACTATGGTCCAATAGCAACATGTATAACAAAATTTTTAAGGAAGGAAGCTGATCTAAATTGGATCATTATGTTGTTTGTCATCTATATCGATCCTTTTAGAGTGGAAAAATTAGAGGAATCAGATTGCAGGGCCATTTTAGTGGTAGGTCCAAGTTTGGAAAATTGGGGTCTTGAACCTTCTCGGGCCATTTTGAGGCATCAAATGACATTTTTTAGGGTTAAAACTTTCCTAGAATTGCTTGGACCCACTACTACATATTGAAAATTTTGCGACAACCACTTGCGACAAAAGTACTCTTTCGTCGCAACATGCAAGAGAAAGTTTTTTTTTAATAAATCCACCCCGTGTTCGTCGCAATTTTAATGCCTACAGTTTGATTGAACTATAATGGTCAATGTTTGTCTCATAAGTGACGCCCTTAGATTGGTCGTCGCATAAGCGACGATAGTTCACCATAATAATTTAGTCAAACTTTACCGTTGAAAATGACCTAAAATAAATAGTTGTAATATATATATATATATATATATATATATATATATAGGTCACTATTGTCGCCATTGTGACGATAGTGACCTAAAATTGGCCTATAAATATTTGATGATTTGAAGATGTTGCAAAAATCTTGCTATAACAATGACGGTTCCGAAAGGGTATTTTTGTGTGGAAAAATGACGTAGAATGTTGTTAGAGGTGGGGAAAAAAGTAAAGTGGGTGAAAAGGGTGATGGTAGATGTTATTTCCCTTGTAAAAAATGTTGCCTCAGACGTCCCATAAGAATTTTAATAGCAACAGCTCCAAAAAATTGTAGAAAATATGGTCACATTGATGGCAGATCGAATGAATATCGTACCATGGTAATTAGCTATATATTTATTATCTTTTTTTATTTTGTCAATTTTATATAAAATTATATATATTGTTTGAATGTTTTTTATAGTATACACTAATTTTGCATGATTGTTTGTAATTATAAATTTAGAGTTTCCCTCTATCTTTCCGCAGAATATTGCACCAAATATTAGTAGAAATGATGTCGTACAAGTTGAGGAACATCATCATGACCAAGAAAATGAGGATCTCATGGAAGAAGATGATGGGACAAATCAAGTTAATGATCCCATGGAAGAATATGATGGAGCAAATCAAATGATCCAAGAATTGTTTTCGCAGTCGGATGAGGATGGGGAAAATGTTGGTATTTATGATGAACCTCTATTAGAAAAGGAGGAAAATAAACGACTTTATGAAGGATCAAGAGCAAATATTCTCTCCACTACATTGTTGCTGGTGAACTTAAAGGTTATGAATAATTTTTTGAACACTTGTATGACACAAATACTAAGGAATGTAATATGTTTCATCTCATACTGTACATAAATGTTGATTTTTTTATATTTGTTTTTAGTGTTAATTAATGTGTAAAATAAGAATGCATTTTTTATGATTAATATTCTTACGTTAACTAGTTGTTTGTTATGTTGTAGATTCTTAGGTGAATTTTTGTTCCCATCGTCAAATATTTTACCTCACACATATCGAGGTTTGCATGCCATTATGAAAGACATTGGAATGGATTATCAAACTATAGATGCATGTCCTAATGACCATATTATATATTATGGACAACATGCTTCGAAAACAGAATGTCTACAATGTCTTATCAGTAGATATCAAACTGATCAAATAACAAAAAGGGTGCCTCGAAAGGTTCTTCGTCATATTCCCATAATTCCACGTTTGCAGCGATTGTTCAGGTGTGAAAGCATAGAACAATTTATGGATTACCATGCATGTAATAGAAGTGAAGATGGTGTTCTTCGAATGCCTGTCGATGGTTCTGCATTTAGGGAAATTGAGGAAAAATGGGTAGATTTCAAAGATGAACCTCGTAATGTTAGGCTTTCATTGGCAACTGACGGTGTTAATCCATTCGGAGAGCTTAGGTCTATTTACTCAATGTGGCCTATTTTTGTTATCAACAATAACATTCCTCCTTGGATGTCAATAAAGAGAGAGCACATAATGTTGACAATGATTGTTCCAGGTATTTGTTTACATTAATTTTTGGAATTTAACTTTTTCATTTGTTTCAATTTTTGCATAGTATATTTTGTTTATTTATTTAATTATATATATTACATGATATCACTCCTTCAGTAATTATGTGTACTTTCAAACAATTAGGTAAGTACCAGGTTAAAGATATGAATGTATATATCGAGCCTCTTATCGACGAGCTACTAAAGTTATGGGTTGGCATCACAATGTACAACATATGTAAACCAATAGGGGAGAAGAAATTTAAATCCGTGGAATACTTTTATGGACAATTCATGATGACCCTGGACTAACACATTTTTGTGGTATGTATAAGCATTCTAATATTGCTCTTTAATACTATACAATATTTTAATGTTATTATGGTGTATGTTTACTTTTTAAATAATATCATTGTATAATTGTCGACATTAATCCATTTGTTACAGGTCTTCAAACAAAGGGTAAATTTGCATGTTCAGTTTGTGGCCCTAAGAAAAAGTATCGTCATTCAAAAATTTTAGGAAATATGGTGTTTGATGAGTATAGGCACCTTCTTCCTAAGAACCATAGGTATCGTACTACTAAAAAACATATTTTCAATGGGAAAGAAGAGATTGGTTTAAAACCATGAAGAATGACACCTCACCTATGGAGGTTGGAATATAATAGAAATCATCAAGGCACTCAATTTCATAATGTATCGTAGATCGTGTAATGTTTTGAATGTTTATTTTAATCATTGAATTTATTTTACCGTATTTGATAATTATTTTTGTGATTTCTTTTATGCTTCATGAAGGCCACAATCATCATGAAGGTATTAATAATGGGCTTCCACGAGGAATTAAATCTTATCTCGCTCAATTCATGAGGTTTACCTACTATGAGGAGCTAAAAATAGCTCATTTGTTTGATACAATGCATATCAGGAAGAATGTGACTGAAACGTTATGGAGAATCATAGATGGTAGGAGGGACAAAGACAAAATTGTTGAAATTTGTACTGACATTCAAGAAGCCAATCATGTAATGTGAAGTGTGATCCGATATTCAAATAGATCAGATGGAGTACTAGACCGAAATAACCTTCCATTGTTATTAACAGAGCAACAAAGAAATGATGTAAAAGAGGTCATTCAAAGAATTAAATTTCCCACGGATTTTGCTTCAAACATAAAAAATATCTTAACGAAGAAAGGTGAATTTGGTGGGGTAAAAACACATGATTTCCATACCTTCATTAAGGTAATAATTTTGGTATACATATTTATATATATTGGCCTTGTAGATCTTTTTTTTTTTTTTTTTGCTT